>VDFB02350718.1:0-16271 GCA_007258455.2 Sequoia sempervirens
CATGTCCCTTGCACAAGTAAAACTCAACATTTGACTCTCAAATTCAAATTTGAAATCTCCCTCTCTTTGGCACATTGACCAAAATGTGCTCATCCTCCAACCTATCACAAGTTGACAAGTAGCCTCTTTTCATTGGTGGATCTTTAGTCCAACATCCTCTAGATTTGGTATTCTTGTATCATTCTATTTTATAAACATAGATCATCTCCATTGATTTAATTCTCCACAATCTCCAAAATCTTAGCATTTCATCTTCACAACTTAATTCACAAGCTTATGCAAAGTCACTCTCTTCAATTGAGAACTGATTTTGTCCATCCACTCCATCTCAAGGCATTGCATCATTTAGCTTAGCAAAGGATTGGGAAAGATCTTCTTTCCATGGAAGCTCCAATCCACTATGAGATAGGTATCCATTATGCTCTTTTATGTTCTTAGTTAGTTGTTTTATTTACATTGCGAGACATAATAGATTATCTCATAGGAGCACTATGGTATTTGCATAGTTTGAAGTAACATGCTAATGTGTTTTGAAGTTTGAGCTATTTTGTAGCTTTGTGGTGCTCACAGGTGGTTGGAGGTTATTTTGTGTTCTTCGGATGGGGTGATGGTTGCAAAAGGAATACAAAATTGGTAATTGTGATAATTCTTTCCCAATTTTTGCAGGCATGAATCTTTCATATAACACTTAAAAATATAGTTTATCATTCCAGGAATGTCCTATAAAATAAACATAGGGATCGGTATATATCAATGGAATTTTCCTCTACTATGGCATACATGCACGTCTACACATAAGGGAAATACACTATCCACCACTACAAATAATAGTGGCATCAATGTTCCATATAACACTCAAATATAACTTATCATTCCAAAAATGTGTTTGCATATTCTATGACATCCATCAAAATCTGCACACTGCATTGTTCATCATTGTGGTCGATGGTTGCATCAATGTTCCATATAACACTTAAAATACAATTTATCATTGCAAGAATGTCCAAACAAAATAGGGGAAATCCATTTTCCATCACTTCGATCAATGGTGAAATTTCCAAGACTTTTCTATTGCTTTACCAACCATCCCCCTATGCAAGAAAACAAAAAAACAAGTTCTTTTTATTTCTATCCCCTCACTCTCAATAATGTCTAAGCTCAATACTTGGCCTTCACATCCTTGTTTATTGTAATGGTTTCTATCCCTTTTAGTTGTCATGTAACCTTTTATTGTCCATCTATTACCTATTTTCTATATGTAATTCCACATACATACATTTCCTAATGAGGGTGCTAACCTGAGAGATAGAAAATCACACACACAACTAGAGAATATTATTATTATTTTGAATACGAAAATATTGCATGCAAAAGATCTCCAATCCTTGAGTTCTACAATACATGCTAGTTATAGAAACTACAAAAAATTCTCTTTTCACAATCTATGAACTTTTGCTCAAAAAGCTACCAAAAATTAAAAAACCCATCCATAAATAACTCATTTTGGTCTTGGAGTCAAAACAACATTTGAATTATGAGTTTTGGTGGTTTGGCACCAAAAATTAAAATTTGAAATTTAAATTTTAAAAGCACATTTAGAAATTAGCACATTTTTGAAAGTGCACTAACTTCTGGGAGCCATAACTTTTGATCTAGGACTTCGTTTTTTGAACCATTTGAACCATTGGAAAGGTCTTGAAGTCAAGAATGCTCTTGAAATTTTCTATGCCAATTTTAGCAAGTTCTAGGGCTGTTACAAGGCCACTTAATGCCTCAAATCTGATATAGAAGGTTTTAAGGTGCAATTCTAGGAGTCTGAAACTGCAGTATCTTTCAAATTGGGAATGCTTTTGACCTAATTATTTCACCAATGTTCTCGTTTTTCTATTCTAAATCCTCCCATATAAATTTTATCCCCAAATACCTTCAAATTCTAATACTTGCTGAAAATAGCAATTGACCAAGAAAAATAGAAAATCAAAATTGAAAGTTGGGAATTACATTATGAATAAAAGGGTATCCAAAACTACAAAAACATTTAACTACAAACCAGAAATGCAAATACTTTTTTTTGGGTGATGTAGGATTTCCCTTACACCACTAGATGCTCCTACATCATTTTCACACAATTTTTTTGTGTCTACATATGTCTAAGCAACATATCCCTTCATATGCATCCAAGGCATTCAATGACTGTATATCTACTTGGAAAAAGGAGTTGTTTGAATGATAGGCTATATATTAAGTGTAATAAGGAACATTGATTTCGCCATTCATCAAGGTGGTGGATGATGTATGTTATTGCTTGGGGGTTTGGTGAGAGTGCATGAGGCTCCATGACCAAATATGGTAGGGTAGAGAGAAGACCTCATTTTTTTGTGTTTCATTTTATATTTCCTATGTGCACAACTCGATTCTTCACTTGAATTGGGTTCTTTAACAATATGTGTAGATCTTCCTTTCTATTTTACTAGATACGGCAGGGTACATGCCAACAATTATAGTGCACTATGAATCAAAGAAGAGGATCATCTCCAACAATTGTCTTCATTGCCATCATTATGAAATGTTGTTATTCTTTATGGTAACTGTATTGCTTCTCTTTTCCCTCTTCATGTCCATGCATATAGAATTTCCACCATTTCTAAATTCTCTTCCTTATCACTTTTTATATATGTGAGATGTAATCATGGTCATACTACATCATGCCTTGTACAGAAGTTATGCCTACATCTTCTTTATTTCATCTCTTCTATTGCAACTATATTACATACCTTTTTGTTCTAAATTATAGAACTATTTAAAATTTGTAATTTAGATATTGATTACCAATGAGACATGTTCACCTCACTAAAATTCACATTTTCCTTGTGTAACTATATATGAGTTAAACCATTTTAGATTGAAACTACATTCTATTTATATACAAGGAATATAGATCTCCAAAATGCTAGATAGCTTTACGATCACATGCTTGGCATGGTGTACACCCTACAACTACATTATATCTATATACAAGGTAAGGCTACTAGTGTAGGAGCACCTAGGAAACACACCTAGGAAGTAGTCTAGGTTGAAGTTTTCTTTGGGTATGTTATTTTGAGGTCATGTTGACCATTTAGTTAGCATTTGTTAATTTTGAATGAATCTTGATCTATTGTGATTAGTGTAATAAGAAGTGAAAAGGATAGATGAGTGTAGTTTCTCATTTGGCTTAGGTTACCAACATTTGGGAAAAATTGGAAAACATAGTAGGTTTTTTAATTTTTGTTTTTTGATGATTTGTAGGTTAGACCAAGGATGTTTAACTACTTTTTGAACCTTTATAAGGTGGATTTTAACTTGGAGTATTAGTTAGAATCATTGGAGTTTGTAATCAGTTTTGGAAAAACAAGAAAATAGAGTTATTAGGTGTGCATTTCTTGTTCTTTTCCCTACTTTTGAGTTAGTAGATTAATGGATTGAATAAGGCATTTTTTACAGCTTAGAACGTAGTGCAATTCCTTTCTAGACATTTCTTAGTTCACTAGTTAGCTTATTGCATTGATTCAAGCCTTTGTTTTGTTAGGTTAGTTTTTTTCTTGCAAGTTTTATTCTGACTGTTAGATCGACAGAAATGGAGCTCTAGACTGTGTTTCCCCTATACCTAGTGTATGGGCTTTTGGAAATAGAGGCTAGACTCCATGATTGTACATAATGTAGAGGTAGGAGTCTTTAGGAGTCAAGAATACATGGCAAAGAGTTGTTCCTAGGCGAGCTTAACAGTGCCCGGTTAGGACAGTCAAAGAGTGCAGAGCACTAAGGTTGTAGGGGTGCCAATCTCCTAGTGAACCATGGTGTGGAGTCGATGTGGAATGCCTTGCAGAGCCTTGGTAGCAAGAAGGAGGCTTCATACAAAATGGAGGTGGCAAACAAGTTGAGTGATCACAAGGAGGTCCGAAACTGGCTTAAAACAAAGCCTAATTCTGCTAGGTTAAGGGTTTGAGCAGCATACGGACAGTGGGGGCTCTAAACCCCAAAAATATTCAAGGTGTGGGCTAGGGTATCATGGATTCCAAGGAAAGATTTGGGGTCATTTGGAGAATTTGAGTACACTCTCCATTTGGAGAATTTGAGTACACTCTCCATTGGGGCTCTAGGCCTTGTAGCCTTTTTCTAACCCTAGGAGAGGGTTTGGTGGAAGCGATGGAGAATTGGAGTCTAGTGATTGAATAAGAACCCTAAATAGGTTGCTATGAAGATTTTACATCTTTACACCCCTGCAAGAACCTAACTGAATGTTGAAGGTAATTGGCCTTTAGGGAAGAGTAAGGGTCAAGGGTGAGATAGTGGCAAGGCACCAAGATTGGCTTGGTAGAATGAAAGAATGTTGATAGTGGGGTTGGCCAGTAGTACCAGGGGTGCCTATACCTGAGATAGGACCTAAAGGCTAAGGTGGGAGAGTCACCTAGGAGTTCTTCGAAACAAGGACCCAGAGCATGGGACAATGAGTGTTCCATCCAACCCTACCCTATTAGATTGGTATCAGAGCAAGTAAAAGATTTGGGAAAGAATCTTGTATGTCTGAGGTCGAGTCTAGTGATTCTTCCATCATGGTGACAAATGCAGAACTGGCCAAGATGGTTGAAGAGCAGGAGGAAGACAATAAACTATTGAGGGGAAGAATAGCCCAACTTGAGCAAGCAGTGAGGAGCGCACAATTAGAAGGAAGAATACCAAAGGAAGAAGAGGTTGCAAATAAAGACAAGGCCCCTGAACCTGACCCTGTTTTGAAAGAGGAGCCTTTCTTGAAGGCATTGAAGGCTTTGAGTGGAAAATCACTTGAAAGAATACCATTATTTAGTGGAAATATGGAAGTTGATCTAGTCATGGACTAGATAGAGGGTATGGAAAACCATTTTGAATGTGATGGAGTCACTGAAGCACAGAAGGTGAAGGTGGCGAAATCAAGACTAAGAGGTTCTTCCTTGACTTGGTGGAAATTTATTTAGAAAGAGAGGGAAAAAGAAGGTAAGCAACCTATCTCAACTTGGAAAGGAATGGTTGCCAAAGTAAAAGAAGCATACATGCCAGATGACTATGAGATTCAGCTGCACAAGAAAAGACAAAGCTTGAGACAAAGAGACCAAGATGTAAACACTTACACTAAGGAGTTTCAAAAACTTTGCATGAGGTCTAATGTGACAGAGGATGAAAGTCTCAAGGTGGCTAGGTATCTTAATGGCTTGAAGTGGAACATCCAAGAGGAGATGGCTCTTCTAAGTCCCAAGACAGTACACCAATGCTATTAGTTGGCCATAAAGATTGAGGAAAGAAGCAAGAGGAAACAAGACCAGGCTTCTAAGGGCAGAGGCAAAGGCAAAGATCAAAGAGATCAAAGAGGATAGCGAGGTCGCTACCAAGGAAGAGGAAATGACCAAAGAAAACAAGGAGAGTCTAAACTCACAAAGCATGGAGGAGAAACATCTTCTAGAGGAGGATATAACAGAGGTAGAGGACCTCATGGAGGTTCAAATAGAGGAAGAGGAGCAGGAAGGAGCAATTCATATTTTGCAAACATGAAATGCTACCAGTGTGGACAAGTAGGTCATCCTACTTATAGGTGCTCGAAGAAAGCATCTTCATCAAGCAATGAGAAGAGAGTGGCATATGCACAAGAGGACACCATGAGTCCTAAGTCATCTAAGGTCAGTCATATTGAATCTAAAGTAGGAGAGAATCTGATGTTTAGTAGAGTTTTGATTAGACAACCGGTCAAGGAAGAACCAAAACAGAGGAGAGCTCTATTTAGAGTAAGGTGCAAGATACTTGAGAAAGTATGCAAGGTCATAGTAGATTCAAGTTCAACAGACAATATAATCTTAGAGGAGGCAGTAATGAAACTAAAATTGGATAAGGTACCCCATACTAATCCCTACAAGGTCACATGGCTAAACAAAGGGAAAAGTGTTTTAGTAAATGAGAAAGTAACAGTGGATTTTTCCATTGGAGGGTACAAGGACAAGTTATTTTGTGATGTGTTACCCATGGATGCATGCCATCTACTATTGGGAAAACCATGGCAATATGACAAAAGTTTCATATATGATGGGAAAGAGAACAACATCTCATTCAAGAAGGATGGAAAGACTTTCAAGTTGCAGTCACTGTCAAAAGAAGAAGAGGGACAGTCAAAGACACCAAGTGTCATGTTGAGTAGTGGGAAGGAATTCCTTAATAGCTTACATCAAGGGGGTGAAGGATATGTGGTTATGTTACAACCAAAAGAAGAGAACAAGACTGAAAAGATATTCATACCGGAAGCAATCCAAAAGTTACTTGAAAGGTACAAGAGTATAATTACTGATGGGACACCTGCAACTTTACCTCCAAAGAGAGCCATAAGTCATCAAATTGACTTCATACCTGGAGCTTCATTACCAAACAAAGCAGCATACAAGCTTACACCAGATCAGAATCTAGAGGTAGCTAGGCAAGTGCAAGAGTTGTTGGATCAAGGATTGATTCAAAAGAGCATCAGCCCATGTGCAGTACCAGTAGTCTTAGCAACCAAGAAGGGAGGTAAATGGAGGTTATGCACTAATTCTAGAGTAATCAATAGGATCACCATTAGGTATAGGTTCCCTATTTCCAGAATTGAAGACTTAATGGATTATCTTGGAGGAGCTCAGTACTTCACCAAGTTGGATCTCAAGAGTGGATACCATCATATCAGAATTAAGGATGGTGATGAGTGGAAGACAACATTTAAGACAAATGATGGGTTATATGAATGGAGAGTGATGTCATTTGGTCTCTCCAATTCCCCTAGCACATTCATGAGGCTCATGAATGAAGTGCTCAAGGATTTTATAGGGATATTTGTGGTGGTATACCTTGATGACATCCTCATATACATCAAGACAGCAGAAGAGCATTTGAAACATGTGGAGTTAGTTCTTAGAAGGTTGCAAGAAGAGAAGTTGGCAATCAATCTAGAGAAGTGTGAGTTCTTTAAGCAAGAGCTTGTCTATTTGGGTTTTGTAGTTTCCAAAGTATCATCGAAGATGGATCCAAGCAAGGTGGAATCCATCCTAAACTGGCCTACACCAACCATAGGGACAGAGGTAATTAGTTTTCATGGATTGGCTCAATTTTATAGAAAATTCATAAGGAACTTTAGTGGTATATGTTCACCAGTCCTAGATACAATCAAGGGTTGTTTAAAAATGAATTTTGTGTGGACTCAAGAAGCTGAGAAAGGGTTTGAGAAACTAAAACAAGAAGTGGCAACTCAACCTATTCTCTTGTTACCAAGTTTTGACAAATTGTTCACTGTAGAATGTGATGCAAGTGGAGTGGCAATAGGAGGAGTGCTAAGTCAAGAGGGAAGCCCTATAGCCTTCTTTAGTGAGAAGCTCAATGAAGCCAAGAAGAAGTATTCAACCTATGACTTGGAACTTTATGCTTTGGTTTAGTCACTTAGGAAATGGAGGCATTACCTTCTACCCAAGGAGTTTGTAGTCTTTACTGACAATCAGGCACTTAGCTTTATCATCACTCAAGAGAAGTTAAGTAATTGGCATTTGAAGTTGATGGAATACATCCAAGCTTTTACTTTTACCATCAAACACAAGAAGGGATAGCTAAACAAAGTAGCAGATGCATTAATTAGGAAATTGTTGACAGTGCAAGAGATACAAATCAAGAGCATTGGCATAGAGAGTTTCAATTATCTCTATGGGGAAGATGAAGACTTTTTAGAGGTCTATAAGGTATGTTCTAACTTTGAGAATCATTTCCATAGCTAATATTTTGAGTATACTTTGCAAAGTGGGTTATTGTTTAAAGGAAATCAGTTATGTGTTCCAAGAGGGTCAATGAGGGAAAATATCATTCAAGAAAAGAATAATGGCAGTCTTAGTGGACATTTTGGCATCAACAAGACTTTAGAACTAGTGCAAAGATTCTATTAATTCGCTCTGTTGGTCGACCGCTCCATACAAATCATGATACGAAACATATAGAAAGAAAAAAATAGAAGAATATTTCAAGATAATATTATGTTACTAAATGAATTAGCATTGATAAAAGAAAGAAACATTTCATAATGGATGAATTATCATATCTATTTGCAAAGGAAAAAAAAATTCACATTATGGGATGATGATCTTATAAAGAGATGAAACTTACTCAAGGTTCCCCCATTCTTCTAGTTTGCTTCGGACCCTAACTTGAAAAGATTGAAGGAAAAATAGAACCTCCTACCAAGGGGAAGATTGAAGCTAAACATTTATGGGGCCTCTAGTGGAAATATATGGAAGTCAAGAATTAGATTCATCATAAGAAATGAGAAAGGAGAATTAGTAATAGCCTTATGAACTAAAATATTGATATCTCTCTTCAAAAATAGACTCTCCACTGGCACCCAACTTGTTTTGATACCATGTAAGAATTGGCTATGGCTGTCAAGATAATGAGACCAAATGGAAAGCACAAAAAGAGAGAATATAATCTGACAAGAATAAACTGTATTCTTATAATATTATTCAATGATATGATATTGTGTTGTACAATGTAGTAGAGATGGCTTGTTTATATAGCCAAGGTGAGATGCAGTATGTAATAGGATTATGACAAGTGTCTTAATCATATGACATGAGACAACTAATCACACTTACCTAGGTTCGCATGTGTTACAAACTTCAAAACATCAGATAAAAACTAGTGACAACTAACACCTTCTAGAAAGATTCCTTCCTAGGACCTAAGTAAACTTAACATGTGCAAATAAGTCCCCTAGTAATGAATGAACTAGGTATAAGACTTTATTTACACCAAAAAAAAGTCTTAACTTATTTAGTGGTAGTCACAAGGTTGTGCTTGATTGGAGAAGGTTAAATTTTTTGCATTTTTCTGAAAGAGGAAAATATGAGTTTAGGGAAATTAATTCCTTCAACATGATGGTGTTTGACAGAGGAAAGAAATTTACTTCCATCCTTAGTAGGTTTTCCCTGCAATATTTAGAATTTTGTGTCATAGCCATATCTTTGTTGTCCATATTGTATCTTGCATCCTTTTTTGATCCCATGATCATGTGTATACATTTTTTTCTTCCATGAGTTATTTTATTTCAAGTTTTTCCTAGTTTTTTTTTTTTTTTTATAAAAGATATAAATTCTTTTTCTCCATATTAGAGGCACATATCCCCAACTAGAGCCATTATTGGGACTCACTTTACTAACATTGCCATTTTTTCTTGATTCCCTTTGTTTGTGTTGATATTACATGATACATGATTAATAATTGCTTTTGAGAAGTATGTAAGGCTCATCATGTCATAATGTGTTATTTACTAGATTTTACCTTTCATATGCTTTAATTAATTGACTAAAATAAAAATTAAAAATATTTGCTAAGTCAAAGGTGAAGGTCGCTATTGATGGTTCCTAGTACATCGAAGCCTTAGGAGCCCCCAATGGGTTCCTAGTTTCACAATCCATCCCAAACAAGGAGAATTAAATTATAAAAAATTAAATGCCAAGGTAGTAGAGGGGAGAAGGTACACAATAGTCTTGAGGCATGATAGAGTGTGTGGTAGGTATTTGAAATTTTTAATGTTTCTTCTTTCTTCAAGAATGCAAATTTCTTAAGCTTTGATGAATTCTCTATTCCTTGTTGATGGTTTGATAATTTTAATACCACACATGGAACCACTAACAAAGAAAGAAGTTAGCTATGTGAAAGTGTCTTTGGTTCTTGTTGGGTGTAAAAGAGTCAATAGGGGAAAGATCTTAGGCCTATGATGATTATTTTATTGTTTGTGCATCTTGTTAAAAAAATTTGTTATGGTTAATTAGCCTAATGATTTATTTTTTATGCTAGATTCTCTACCTACTTGCATTCATGGCATGACCATCCCATACACTAGTATTGATTATGATTTTCCTCTATTGATATGGAATACTTTTTTTTGTGTTAGATTGATCCTAGGCGATGAATTTTAAATTTGAATAGTGTTACAATTGTATTTGGTTTTATTCCATAGGTTTATATATTGTAGAAGGTTATCATTTTTGGAAGGGGTTGTTTCTTTTTTTGAAGGTTGTGTAGTTACAAATTTTTTTCTAGGGTTTCAACTCACACCTTTTCTAGTTATAGGATGGATATGGATTCGTGGGGTATGTGAAAGATAAGATGCATGTATATATGTTGTCTAGTGAATGTATCCATTGATGTTTAAATTTCTATAGGAAAGTATTTTATTTTTGTAAATACTTCCCTTGCCATATTCACTCATATGAGTGTAACAAGCAATTGGTGAATGTAAGAATATTCCAAATATTACAATCTTTGGAATGGAATTTTCCATGTTTCAAATGCACTATATAAAACTCAAATTGGATGACTAAGTATGCTCTTTATATAATATTTTTTCTTTGATGGAGTTTGTGCCCAAATTAATTCTTCTATTTTTCTTTTAATGATTTTATTTCTTGTTACCTATGACTCTATAACCCATTGGATGCACTAGTCTTTAGTCTACCTAGCAAATCTCAATTTATCAATAAAAAACATAAATCAATAGTATAGTAGTAGGAATAGTTTGTATACATTCATAACCTCATGATGTAACTAGGTATCAATCTTCATTCAGCCTCAAATGAATGCATTGTATGTATTTTACATTATTTTACTTGGTTTAGTGATAGTCTTTGGGGACAAGTAGGTAGGTTGGGTTTGGAAATTTTATTTTTTATTTTTTTCATTATATGTGATCTCAATAGATGTTAAGGTATACCACTAAGAAAAATCTCTTGAGTTTAAGATGATCTTAGAGATTAGGAGATAAAACCCACTCTCATTGAGTTGGACATTAACCCTCCATAGTTTCTTGATGGGATTTGTTGGTGATTTTTTTAGAACCAAACTTATTCTTACCACATACCTATGAACTTGCCATAATTCAATTATCAGTAAGGGAAAAGATCATCCAACACCTAAGGGATTTTAGGCCTTTACTTCTTCACTTTGGGCTAGATGTAAAACCCAAAAGAGTAATCCTAAAGATTGTGTTTATAGATATTGGTGTGTATATGTATCAAACACATGATAAATAGATAGTTCTCCTTAAATGTTTAAGAGACACAATATCTTGAATATTTGGCTTATCTTCATAGCAATGACTAACACAAACACGAGTAAATATAATTCATTAAGATTCTCACACACCTAGAAAGAGTTTTACAGGTATGTTGATTGTATATTTGTGATCAATTACTAAATTTATTACCACAAAATTTTGTGGAATTACTTTGCTAAACTAGTGCTATACTCTTGGGATTTAGTCAAACTTAATATCCATATGACATAGAAAACAATTTTATATCTGACAATACCTAAAACCTTGAAAATGTTGCATTACAATATCCTCGCTTATTGTTTCCACAATTCACATCTTACTAACATCCTTGTACATGAACTAATTTATAGCCACTATTATATTCAAGAATTTACATACATTCATTGAAATAATAGGAAAGAATAGAACAACATATCCATTGGGAATCAACGACGATAAATAAGATAACCAT
Source organism: Sequoia sempervirens (assembly GCA_007258455.2). NCBI lineage: Eukaryota > Viridiplantae > Streptophyta > Pinopsida > Cupressales > Cupressaceae > Sequoia > Sequoia sempervirens. The sequence goes on from VDFB02350718.1 coordinate 11,574, forward strand.
TGATTATATTATTCATAGTCTGTATAACTTGTACATAGGAGAGTAATCTATATAAACTTTATACTATTTTTCTATATGTATAATTTTCCTTGTTATCATAAAACCATATACATATTGATTGACTTTAACCTAAAAACATACTACTAGAAATTTTAGTGTCCATTCTTTTCTGTGTATAACCTCCTTAGGGTAAACTACCTATTGACCTCTCTCTGTAATTCAGCCTTGAAATCCCTATTATAAGACAAGGGAGCAACAAGCATTGGGCTGAATTACACTTAAATTTTACTTTCATTCCAAAATAAATACCACTAGAAAGTGAGAATATTCCCCAATCAGTTGCAAAATAGTCATTTGTAAGTCAAGGGATAGCAAAAGAAAAACTCAAAAAAATGTTATTTAGGGAAGACCCACCAATCTTCAAAAAGAATCACTGTCACAACTCCAAAAACATGCAATGTTCCCATCAAACTAAAAATTGTCACCATCAACATCAAATGCATAAATAAACAAAGACCCATATCACAATCCACTGATCAAAGAAAGCAAGTTATAGCAAAGGACCAAAAATTGAGCACCAGTTCATCAAAGGAGTAGGATGCTACTTTTCCTTGTCTACAACAAGGTAGGCATGACCCCTTAGGGTCCTTGTTGAAAGTGGGGTATCCATCAATACCTCATCCTTAGAATCAACCAAATCAGTCATAGCCATGAGATACTAGTGGTAGTCAAAGTTAGTTTTGTCTCCGCTGTCAAAAGAATCATCTGAGACTTCAATGGGAGAATTATGATGTCCCATATAATCCCATTGATACCTATTCCTTCTTGTAGCTTCCCTCTCTATAATTTCAATTCTATTCTCCTTTCCTTTGGCTAATTCCTCCATGGCAATTCAGCCTCTTAGATGATATGCATAATTGAGAACACCCCATGCAGATTTCTTGATAGCTCTCACTTTCTTCCTTCAAGTCACAGTGATTTTAGGCATATCTCATTCAATTCATTGAGAATCATCCTCAAACTCAAGAAGGTTGAGTCTCTTAAACTTATGGACTGGGCTAATATTCATAGTTACCTTACCTATTTCCTTAACAACTTATCAAATTTTCTCAAAAATAAAACACCACCCAACTCAGAAATAACAAGCTCAAATTCACACTTACTTTCACACTCTTAATTCACACAAAAAATCAAATGGTGAGAATAATTAAGAAAGTGATTTGAATTAAATAGAACAACAAGAGAGTGACTACATTAATTTTCCAAGAAAGCTTGTGTGAGGACATCGACCATCAATTACCCTAATTTTGTACCTAAGTTGTTGATCATACCTTGAAGTGAATCAATGGGTAATTGATCAGGATTATTAATTATGACAATATTAAAAGCATGTGTATGATACTTCTCCATAATCAAAAAACCTAAGTGAGATAATCATCCACTTGGTTTTCATATTAACCACACACTTAATGTCTAACCAAACATGTCTTACATTTACCCACTTGCTCATAGGAATTAATTTTCTTGCAGTTGATCATAATAAGATAGTGGGGAGCGATCATGATTTATCTTTGGAATGTTGGCCAATACCCTACCTTCAATTTCAGCTTACCACATGTACTAGCATCTAAAAAATTAGATGGCAACAAAAAATATTTCCCAAATTTCATGAGTGCCTAAGAATCAATTCTAATTTAGAACCTTTTTTGTCTTAGAGTGGTCCGGCCAATATTTTAGAACACCTTATCTCTATATGGATCAATCCAAGCCTTTGAAACAATCCACGTGGCACATGCATGCATGCCTATTGCAAAATATAGGACAAAAGCAGGGCCCTCACGAGATGGCAGGGAGCGGTCAGGATTAAAACACATCACCTACCATAAACTATTGATCATCCTCCCTTATGAAGAAATTTTCATCATCAAAGCCTAGTAGGTACCACAAAAGTGAGAAATGTCACCTTTCCCATTAGCCTGTGTGATCATCTTTCCTTAATGCACAAGACGAAAAGGTGCAAGGAGAACTGTTCTAATGAAGACATGTGTTGTCATGTCCATCATTGATCTTAGTTGAAGCTGTCTATTAGAATTTTGAAAACACTTGTCCCTTCACCAAACATGACACATGGCCATTGTTTCTAATCATCCACTTAGTGAGATAATCATTCACTTAGTTTTCTATTTTATCTCACTTCCTGACATATGTGGAGCCACATAATAATTATTATCACAGGTTGAAAACATGATAGTTTCCTAGTGATCTCATCTCCATTTTTTTTAAACAGAGAAAAATAATCACACACTTGGTCAAGCTCAACAGGTTTCAACTCTTTTGGTAGAGCACTCAAACCTAGTTCATAAGATTCATAAAAAAAAAATGCACTATGATTTTTTTAGCTTTGTGACATTTGGGAATTTATGAAAAATTACTCATAAACCTTGCATAAAGATCATATGATGATTCTTCTTCATATCTTCTTATGGAGGAGAGGGCTTTAATAGAAATTATAGGATCACAAATGCAATCAACTTCTTGAAAAAAAAAATTGGGGCTCTATGTGATCAACAATATCGAATGATGTGTGAGCTAAGATAATAGGGGTGTAAGTTCTTTGACATTCATTTTTAGCTTTTGACTTACACCTTTCATTGATATCTGGTGTTTCATGGCAGCAAACACTTGTATTCAAATGACCTTTGTTCATTCCATATTTTAAGTTGTTTTCAATATTCATGGCTATACCATATACTTGATGGAAAATTTTAGGATCCTTATCTCTCATTAAATAGCTCATCTTACTATCAATAGATCCCAAATAATCAACCAAACGTATTGCATCACTTAATCTCAAGAGCTCAGGAATATCCCTTAATGTTTTAGCAAATATTTGGTTAAAATGTTGGAACCAACTCATCCTTCTCTTTCTCAATGTTCATGAATTTATTTAGCATAGAACTAGCATTGATTCTTTCACCAAATTGCTCTATAAATACTGTTTTGAACTCACTGCAAGAAAAAATAGAGCAAGCTAGTAAATTAGAGAACTAGTCCCTTACATCTCCTCAAAGATTGAAAAAACAGTCTCATAATTATATCCTCATGATATACTTCATAGTCATCCATTAAATTGTTGAATTCTTGTAGATGCTTATTTGTTGATTTATATTTTGTACCTTTGAGCATTGGTAACTTATCTCTGATTTCAAGTGGAATAATAATTGGGTAACCATTAATTCCACTAAAATTAATGGCTCTCTATCTTTCAGAGTTAAAACTTCTCTTACAATCTGTCTAGAGCTAATTACAAACCATGATTCCACTAGGAAGTGTACACATATGCATATATTTATGATATGCTTTCTTATACCTTTACAAGTTTTCCTTATCAGCTTAACTATTTCAAAGGATACTTCTTATAGAAGATGGGATTTTCTACTCATGATTTCTCTTCATTTAGAGAGCCTCATGGGGTGAACAACCCTAATCTACCTTAGGAACAATAGTGAATTTTCAAAATCTGAAAGAGCAAGTCATAGAAATTTTTTGAAGATACTATCTAGCTCTCAGCAAAAGTATGTCAACACAAAAAATGGACTACAATGTAGTGTGCTATCATCATAGAAATGCTTTGGTGCCTCGTTAAAACCAAAGAATGAGAGTATCTAAGAAAATAGAAAAGTGAATTCTTCTATCCAATTGCTAAGAACTCACAAAATATAAGGAAATAACAAAAAGTGATAGAACTAAGATAAAGAAGTAGAGATGAAAAATATAAGGAGAAGAAAGGAAATACTTATGACCATGTGAGTAATGCAACTTCTAGCTCATGGTTGTCTTCAATACTTGCACACAAGATGGAGAGAGAAATTGTTGGGTGGTTGTATAGGGGCTTGCCTCAATCAAGCCACATTTTGGTGTTCCCACCTACATGAATAGCCAGATAGATAGAGAGAAAAAGGGAAATGAAGTAAAGATCTCACTTAAAGAACTACAAAATAGTGTTATGATACTCAACCAAGTAATAGAGGAGAGGATTGAAAGCTTACCACCTCCACATAAGACAAAAAATGTATACACATGATGGGATAAAAAAATATGAAAGATACAAATCTGGAAAACAAAGGTATGACTATGACACAATGTTTTAACATATTGTATGGAAACCCTACTAATGATGGAAATATTTTACTTTCCTCTATCAAACACCATCATGTTGGGGGAATTAATTTCCCTAAACTCATAGTTTCCTCTTTCACAAAAATTCAACAAATGTAACCTTCTCCAATTAAGCACAACCTTGTGACAACCATTTGATAAGAAAAGACTTTCTCCACCATTGACCTTGATATTGCATGGAAACAACAAAAAATTATCCACCAAACCACCCAAAACTACATGCTTCCTTTTTATATAAATTGGTGATATGACTTTAAGACTAAGTTACAACAAAAAATACCATGGTATTTTCATACCTACTAACCTCCTTGAGTGAATTGAGGAAAAAATATAGGAGAACTTCCAATTCACAATTGGAAAAAAAAATTCTTCACTAAGCTGATCTATATAAGTAATCTCCTTATACATATAAAATTGAAAAAAAATGAAGCTCTAGCATAAAATGAACTTGAGCAATTTGTTAATTATAAGCCTAGAGAACTTTTTGCTTCTCAACACCATCACAAGATGCATAATGGG
>VDFB02350719.1:0-12630 GCA_007258455.2 Sequoia sempervirens
ATCAAAAGAAAAATCAAGGGGATGAATTAAAAGGGTGTTCAAAGTGAAACTATGATATGCGCCTGGAGACTACCATGAATGCGCCCTACTTCAAGGAAAGAGTGAAAATGAAAAATTTGCCTAAGGCGTTGAAATTGAAAGTGCCACCTATGGTTTGCGCCCAATGTTGAAAGCTAAGTGTTGACCCTCTGGAATACGCCTATAACAAAGATGAAGGTTAGAAAGACCAAGCGCGCCATTGGTATTAAACAAAATTTGCCTGAGTATGAAGACATCGAGATTTTTGAAATTCAAAATGTGCGCCTAGGATTGTGAAGGAAATTTAAAAAATCCCTTCAACCACGCCTAGACTGGGAGGAGTAAAATCAAAACGTGGGGATTTTAAATTAAAAAAAAAAATCAAAAAGGCGTTTAATCTTGAAATAAATTAAAAGGGCGTTTAAATTTTTCAAAAAAACAAGTAAATTAAAAGGCGTTAGAAATAAAATAATCAAGTGGAGATTTAAAATTTTAAATTTTGACTTCAAAGACACGTGAAATTTTCTCAGCACGATTAAATCGAAAGGCATTCGGAGGAAATTAAAATTTCTCTTAGCAAGACGGAGAAATTAATTTAATTAATTAATTAATTATTTTCCTAAGTCTAATATTAAATTCCCCCTTCGATTTTGACCCATGCGATTTTAAAATTTCGGACGATTTAACAAGGGGAATTTGTTTCGGAAGTCGATTATGGACGGAAAATAAAATAATGCCTAGCCGGTTTCGACAATTGATATCAATTTTTTTAAATGCGTTAAAAAAATAAATTAAAACTGGCAATTAAATTAAAATTTTAATTAATTAAAAATGCCATTTTAAAATACAGTCGAGATAACTTCAAATCGATGTAAAAAATGATTTTCTCGAAATCACTGGAGGTAACTGGCAGTCGGGAGGGAATGTTAAGTTTAAATCGAGGAAAGAATCTCCCCGAATAGCAAATTGTCATAATAACTGCCAGACGACAGGAATATTCCCTTTTAAAATTAGCAGACGCGTCAGTCATGATGAGGGGAATAAAAGGCATCTGCTAAAATTAGCGCCAGCCTTTTGCTATAAAACTTCAAAGATTTTCATTATCGTCTCACAAGATTCGAAGTTGAATTTATGCTGGCAAATTGAGTTGTGAGATTTAATTCGAGAAGTTGCTGAAAGTTCGATTTTTTGGAAGTTTGAGATTGAAGTTGCTGAAAGTTCGATTGTTGGAGTTGCTGAGATTCGAGATTGCAAGTTGCGAAGTGCTTCGAAGTTAAAGGGTTTAGCATTTTCTTTTTCTTCACGTTATCGAGGTATGTCTTCGAAGTTGCTGAAGCTTTTTTTTTATTTTGCTGAGAATCAAAATGCTTTTAAAGTTTAAAGTTGAAATGCTGAAATGCTTTATTTATGCTGAGAGTTAAAGTGCTGAGATTGTTGGAATGCGAAGTTGCTTGATTTTTTCGAAGTTGTTTGAAGTTGCTGAATGTTTGAATCATGTCGAATCGGATTGGATTTAAATTGTAATGCCTTCGAAGTTGCTGTTTTATAATTTTCGAAGTGTTAGCTTTTGATTGCTTTTCGAAGTTGCTGTTTTATAACTTCGAAAAGCTGATTTTAATTTGTCGAAGCTTGCTGATTTTAACTTGTACACGTCTAAAACTCTCGGATTTATTTTCTTCGAAGTTGCTGATGTATAACTGTCGAAGAATTGATTTCTGACTTGGTAGTTTATAATTCGATGGCTTGCTGATTTTAATTCGAGATTGCTGATTTTAAATATTGCTGATACTTAACACGCTTTTTCGAAGTTGAAATTGATAGAGTAAATTTCTCGTGAGGAGTTAAGTTATTTCTTTTGGCTGCGAGTTGCTGGAGGTTGAAGTTTTAATCTTGAGAAGTCCAAGTTGGATACTAACGCTACTAACGTGTATTTATTTTGCAGCCGCCAGCCGCCTCACGTGATTGTCATTTTTTAAAAAGTTGATGGAGTAATATTCGCTTTTGTTTTGCAGATGGCTGACGCTGCTGGAACTAGCAAGGCCGGAACTAAGGCTGCAAACAACGAAGCTAACGCCTCCAGGCAGGCGATTATCAAGAGTTTGAAGAAATCCTTCGTCCCAGAGTCAAAGATCATCTCAAAGTATGGCAATTTGACGGACACCAATCTCGGGTCCTTCAACCTCGAGACGTTCATACGCCGAATGTACGGGCAAGGTGGCAACCTTCCAACAGAGGCATCACAGAATATTGTGAAGAGTGGGTTGTACAATGCAGCAGGCTTCCAACCAGCAGTTCGGTGTCCCGAGTTGATTCTTGAGTGCGCCAACTTCTATAATTCTGAGGATCGAACTATCACCTCTCCTGGTGGTTTGATCATGGCTAATCTCGCTCCAGATGCGATTGGCGAGGCATTTGGAATCCTCGCTACAGACAACATGATGTATAAGTCCAAGGCCAAGGCGGATAAGATGTACGCCACAACCTTCGAGAAGTGCATGAAGAGAATAAACACCACATGGATGCGCAAACCAAAGCCACCGGCTGCTAGGCTACCGAAGCAAATAATATCAGAGGAGCTGAAGCAGGAATATTGCGACATCATTATGTTGCTCAGCAGGGTCAATGGTAGCCCGCAGTCTTTCATATTCGAACCATGGATGTTCTTTTACATCAGTGTGGTGCTCGAAGGGGACGAGCAAGTGAACTGGGCGAAGATGATAAGTGACAACATCGATGAGCAGTTCCGGAACCTCAGAAGAACAAAGACATTTTATATGAGCTCGTACGTCATTTACATGTTGGCTCGAATGACCAAGTACAGGGGATTGGCGTACCAGGAGCCGATTGGCTGCGGCTACAATCAGTTTAAGATTCACCAGTCATGCAGGCAGCTACATCTCACTCACACCGGTGACTTCCAAAGAGTGAATGACGCCTTTACCATGTACATCACGAGAACACTTCAGCAAAGGCTACAACAGAGGATCTCCGAGGAGGCACAGGCGTTGATCGAAGAATACGGGTGTTGGTTCATCCAACTCCCAAAATTTACCTACTTGAGACTGCCAGGGTACGATTCCTATGTGTATAAACTGCCGAGGTACCCCACTAACAGGATGATCCTACTTGAGTTGTCTAGGAAATTGGTGGCCTACGACAAGATTATAAGGCGAAAGAAGAAGGGAGGTCTTCATTTTCCCATTGTGTTGGGAAATTCACTCGAGGAGTGCCCGACTTTGCAAGCAGCCAAGGAGGCTGAGAATGAGCTAAAGTTCTACAAGCTGACTCTTCACACGAGCCGACAGAATTTTGACCCCAAGGGGATGATTGGAATAGTACAAGGAGAAGAATTTAAGCACAAGGCTCACATAGAGGACTTTTGGGCAAATGCTGCAGGCGAGGACGAAATTAGAAGGAGGACGTTTTCAAGGCTGCCCCTAAAGCTAATCAGGGAGTGTGAGGTGATTAAGGTGCCGGATCAACTGGAGGAAGATACTAGGGTCACCCATCCAGATTTTGAAGCGGTGAAAAGCACACCTATACCACCTATAGATTGGGCCGAGCCGGAGATTGTGGATCTAGACACTCTGTTTATCCCGGTCATGACATTTACGAGAGCTTGGGTGGACGAGCGTGTTAACAGGTTGAGGAGGAGGTCAGTCGCCCTCACGTATGACCTCATGGGTGATGGAAAGCCACCAGTGGTAGCAAAAAGGAAGAAGCAGCTCACACGAGGTCCGGAACCAAAAAGAAGGGAGCCCGTTCAGCCAGAACCTCAGGGATCGGAGGACACGTCCTCAACTCAGTTGGTGTCTCATGCTTCCAGTATACGTGAAGTGTCATTATTTGCTAGTCAGAGAGCAAAAGGGAATGAAGAGCTAGAGGATGGAGAAATTAACCAGCCAATGCCCAAGGAGGTAGATACTCAAAGTGTGAATGATCCCGAGGCTGCCAGTAAGCGAGATGAAGGGGAAGACACGGACATGGACACCCACTTCGATTATTCTTTCGGAGAGGAAGATGCTGGGACACATGAAGGAAGTGATCAAGAGGTCGAGATAATTGAGCCTCCAACAGATATTGCTCGGGAAGAAGTTCGGGAAGTGGAAGCCACTGAGGAGCAGCCTTTGATTGTTTATGATATTCAACGAAATTGGCTTACACAGGCAATCCGAAGGGACCAAGATGATGACGCCAGCCTAGCAATTGAAATGGAAGCACTCTTGAATAGGACAAGCAAGTCGCCAAAGTGGAAGAGGGCGAGAAAATATACAAGGATAGAAACTAACGAGGCAGGTTCCCGGAGCCTTCACATTGCTGCCCCAAGAGAAGATCACGACTTGAGTGATGCGATGCCAGAGAAATACACAATCACCACTGTTGAGTTAGGACGCCCTTCAGGAGCGCAGGTGGTGGAAGAGGCTGAAACTTCGTTTCAGCCATTAAAAGATAGGCTGGTAAAGAAAGAAGGAAAGTATAAAAGGTTGAAGAAAGAGCACAGAGCGTTGGTTGAATACGTGCAAAATCTCGCACATCCTGTTGCTCAAGGTAATCCAGCAGCAGAGCTTCCACCAGAGGTGCCACGTGAGCCGATCAACGGCTTGGAAGAAGTGAAGAGGGCTGTGCGAGAAGGAGATAAGTGGGTGAATGGTGTCCGCGTTGAGGCAGAAAAGTTCATGGCAGATCTCGCCTCAGCATTCCAAAACGCTTCCGGTATTCTTTCACGTTTAGATGATATTGAGCAGACTTGGGGTGATACCCACATCTTCCAAGACAATACTATCCCACGTCTGGCTGTTTTGATGCGTGTTCCCACGCAAACTCTGGTGAGCGAAGGAGTAATTCAAGCTGGTGACAGATATGACTTCCGTGGATGGCATTCAGCAGCATTCACAGGAAAGGGTTTCTTTGATACTGCAGCAATAGAGTCTTCCAGGATCAGAAAGGCCATGAGGAATATTCGTGAGAGTATTCTCAACACTTTGGAGTCGGTATTTGCAAAAAGGCTCGCACATGAGGAGGTAGATGCAGAAGGATTAAGGGCAAGATTGCAGCCATTCTTCTCTGAGATGAGAACATTTTCCCAGTTGGATTTTGAAAACATCTCCACGTTTTCAACGATCATTCAGAGCACACAGGATTCCATCGAGACATGGGGAAAATCTTGCGAGAAACATGAGCAGATGGTGGCCATCTTGGAGTATCAGCTGAATCTCACTCCATCAATTTCCGAGGAAGAGGTCGACGCAGTGCTGGCGCGATTCATAGCGTACGCGGTCAGAGAGAAGAGCAAAGGAATCCGGGTCATGGACGAGAATCTTCTAGAAGGTTAGTGGGCATTAATTGCTCATACTGGTCAAAGGAGGAATCTGCTATTTTTAGGAGCATTTATGACACCACTCCTCCACCTTCTGGCGGTTTTTAGGGCAAACTCGTCTAGGGCTGAGGTGGCTCAATCTGAGCCCTCCGTTGTAATTTGATCTGGGCCGTCGATTCAAACAGGCCAGCTATATAAGGGGGAGTCCCCCTCATTTGTACTCTAGTAGTCATAGAATCAGAGAATAGAGAGCAATTGTTGAGGCAGAATAGAGAGTAGAAGCTTTTAAGTTAGAGTAGTTTTTCATTTGCATTGTTGAAGAAGAAGGGGAATTCTCCCTTAGAGAATTTTGTAAGAGGTTGTCACAAAAGATTATTCTTAATAAAGCTTTTCATTGATGGTGAATTTCAACTTTGTTTGGAATAGTTCGTGAGGTTTCTTATTCCCTTTGACTTCAATTAGGAACTTAATTTCATGCTTGTAGTTAGATATGGATGTTTATGCTTGATATAAGTGAATTTCTTTTATCCATACCACTAACGTTCTTGCTGATGGTAAGTCCGTCTTGTGTGGTCAACTGGACTTTTAGTACTTAACTTCAATCAAGGTTCATAGGTGGTTATGCATCGTTGTGATGGTAGTTGCTCTATTGAATCGTGATTTGAACATCATTTTCACCCTTTGAAGATTGCACTTACCTTGTTGACGCTGTCCAATAGGAGGCTAAACAATGTTTGTCGAAATTCATTTAGGTTGAGCGTAATATCCATTTGCATTTAGATTAGAAGTTAGATTTTAGAAATCTCTGCAACCATTCAATTCTGCATAATCTTGGTTAGTTTTAGGAAACTTGCATCATAAAGCTAAATCATTCGCGCATAAATCCCCTTCAAAAGCACACATTGGTTGTCACTACACGTCTTGTGAACAACTACGTAAGTCCCCTCGTGAGTACACAGCATACACACATCAACCAAACTGAGCCTATTCGCATTTAAAGAACCTTGGAGTTGAAGGCGTGATCTCACTCGCAATCTTAGCACGTCGAATACTTTGTTCAAGAGAGAATAGGGGATCCATTTGGAAACTTTGTTCTACCTGGTTGGTGAGGTCACGAAAATCACATCAATAGGAAACTGGCGCTAGAAGGAGGGCCACTTCGAGAATTCTTGTAGTTAACAACCACATTCAAGTAAGAAGGGATTTTATCAAAAACAATTCATTGGAGAAAAATTATTATCATGAGTCAAAATGGTGTTGCCGCATAGAGAGATATTTCCAGTGTTGCAGCCTAATTTGGGATTTAACGACGACCAAGAGGATATTCTTTCAGGATTGAACAATCTTGCTTGGAAGACAAAGGAGAGTTACGCTCAATATATGCAAGCTTGTGCTGTGTTGCGAGAAGAAGAAGAAAAGGCCATTGAGATTCAAGTTGCAATTGAAAGAAATTTGTTGGACCAAAGGCACCCACTCGCTCCTCTTCCTCCCCGTCAGTAATCAGCCACATCCTGGATCGTATTAGCTCGTTTTCTCCAGACAAGTTGAAAAGGATTTTGAGGTCTGCACCTAGTTCGTCTAAAGAGTTTGTGGAGCTAGAGTTGCCTACTCGAGCAAGAAAGAAGAAAGAAGCACGTGAAGAAGTTTGTTCAAGTGAAGGAGAAACAAGTGAGATAGAAATTTCAAATTTGTTCAAGACTCCACCAAGCGTTTCAAGGTTTGCTCAATCAAAAACTGTTCAAGTTTCTACACCGGTGTTTGTTCAGCAATCAGTTCAAGCTACCACACTTCAACAGTCACAAGCGACCCCGATAATCGTATATCAAAGGAGGCAGCCAAATCAAGCAATGGCTCAACCAGCAGGTCAGCCCGCTCCTAACGGTGCTACATGGCTGGTTACTAATCCGTCACCTTTAGAGTTTGCAGATTACCATGAAATGCCAAAGAACCCAGAGCACTTTTGCACTAAGTATCAAGCTAATGATCCAAACCGTTCTGCTGAAGATCATATCAAGATGTTCGAGGATAATCTGCGTAATAGACAAATTGCATATGCAGATGTAGCTTGCAGACTGTTTCCGTACTCATTGGGAGAGGAAGCACACTTCTGGTTCATACATTTGCCAGTTGGATCCATAAGAACATGGGAGCAAATGAAAGAAGCTTTCATTGGAAAATTTGGCATTCCCATCACTCCAGTAGAGCTTTTCCGTCAATTCACTGAAGTAAGGAGGCAAGATAAAGAGCCCATTCATGCCTTTAATAACAGATTTCAGAAGGCTCTCACAAGGTTACGAACCCCTTACATAATCACTGATGCTAGGGAGAATTACTATGCAGCTTTGGACCCATTGACCGCAATGTTCGTAAGGCAAGCTCATCCTACTCCAGCGGACATGAATCAAGCATATGCAAAAGCCGTTGAAGTGAGTCAAAACATGGGACAGAACATAACGGGGCCTTCTTTGTACACGGGCTTGACAACCACAAATAATCAGATGCAAACTCTTGGTGCAACTTGGAATCAGCAGGCTCCACCACTGAATCCTATTTCGCAACCGCCCTATCAAATGCAACCACCATCCAATCAGTTAGTTCTCCATCCTGGGGTACCTTTATCCCAGACCCAAGCTACACAGCCAGTCTATCTTCAGAATACAGTACCACAAACGAGGACTCAAAAAGAGAAAGACGAGATGAAAGAGCTAGTAGAACAAATGAAGCGGCTGTCATCTGAGGTTACCTACCTCAGAAATCAGAACAACCAAATGCAGTCCATGCTGAGAAACTATCAGGCACATCCAGGTGCCAATCGAGGATATCAAAACAATCCTCCACATCATCAAGATGCCCATCAAGGACATGGCCACGATAACACCCATGGGTATCGTAACAATAATCAGGGATATCAGAAGAGGTCTTGGAACACAGGACCCAACAATGGAGGTGTTCCTTCACCGTTGGATAATCCGCCACCTCCAGAGAACCGTCCCGCCGATAGAGTTTTCTTGGCCGAAGCCGCCATGTCGGGATGGTGTAGATTACACAACACCAATCAGCACTCAGAATTGCAATGTCATGAATTTCAGGTTGCTGCTGATATTTTTAAGAGAGAAGTAAAGAGTACGGAGGGTACTGAAAATCCTCCAACTACAGGATATGAAATTGTCCCAGTCCAGAGATATGACCAAGCTTTAATCCTAGAAGAGGTTAATGTCCCTCCTGAACACCAAAGTTATTGGCCACCATCTATTAACCACAGATTCCCGCCAGCTTCAGCAAATGGTCCCGTGGGGACGCCAGATAATCAAGCTGAAGAAGCACAAGTTTATTTGGAGGCCCAAGCATATTCAGAAGAGCCCCATGATCGAGGTAATGATATTTTCCCACCTCTCAATAATAGTGTTTTGGTAGAAGGGAGAAGAGAAGTACAGGCTTTCCAGACTTCTGGAGGAGCCGCACCTAAAGTATATCAGAGGAGCTACCATCAGAAAGAACCTTTGACATCTTCAACCCCTCCAAATAATTTTGCGACTCCGCCTAATCCCAATGCAAGCAACAATCCGAGTCTACCAAGGGATTCTCCAGAGTATAGACCACAGAATATGATGCAAAACAGAAATGGACAACAAGCTGTTCAACAGCCTACTCAAATAATGCAACGTCCACAAAAGGATAATATCCCGAGGGATGATATGAAAAAGCTAAGCTCTTATGTGTTGGATGAAGTGAAGAAGATAAAAGTGAGTCTTCCTTTGTACGAATTGATGAAGATTTCTGAAGTTAGAGACACAATATTGGGAAGCTTATATGAAACACCTGTTGTAAAGAACTCTTCTCAAGAGGCACCTAGTACATCTAGGAACCCCCCGGTCAACACGCAATCCCGCCCCATGCAGAGTGCAAACATGGTAGAAGAGGTACCACACGCGCCATTTAACACTTGGGAGGATCCGCAACAGTCTCAAGGGTTTGTAGGTGTGGTGCAAGGATCTTCAAGTGAACCGGAGAAGCCAAAGAATGAAGATAAGAAGAAAGTCCGATTCAATCTACCTGCAGAACACAAACAAGAGCAAACACAAAGTCAGAAGGTTACTCAAGTAAGCCAAACTCCATCAGATAGAAAAGTTGAAAAGAAAAATACTCCTATTGAGGAAAAGAAGAAACCAGTGGTATTCTATCAGGGGAAAGATGAACCAGCCCCTTTCTTGGTGTCAATTAGAATTTTCGGGAAGTTATTACACAACTGTTTGATTGATTCTGGTGCCTCAAGCAATGTGATGCCACTGAAAGTATGCCAAAGATTGGGTATAGTCCCACTTTAGACTACTAAGAAGGTCACTCAGCTAGACAAGACAGAAGTTCCAGTGGTCGGTGAATTGAACAATATTCATATGCAGTTATCAGCTGACCCTAGAATTCAAAGTTGCATTGACATATCAGTGGTTGATATACCAGATGGGTACAGCATGTTACTGAGCAGAGATTGGGCCAGAAAACTGAATGGGTATATCGCAACAGATTTTTCCCATATGTGGCTTCCGTGGAAAGGAGTCCCAAATCAAATTAAGGTCGAAAGTACACCAAGGCTTAAGTTGATGATCACTGAGTACGGTGAGGATAATGAGATAATGTTTATAGAGACTGATTTGGGCTCGTATAGGCCTATCAAACAAGAGGTTTTGATGCTACAGAGCTTCAATGAGGCAAAGATTCTAGAAGATTCCAATGCTTCCACTGAAGTCCTGATCGAAAGTGATGCAAGTGACAGTGAAAGTGGAGGGACATTTGAAAATTTCAGAGATTTCGTTTTGAATAGTGTAAAACAAGAGACAGAATTGGGTAAGGAGGCCTCCATCAGAAATTTGCTACTTCCGAATTGGTGTAGAATACATGAGGCTTTCCACTCTGAGATCACATGTGCTATGTGTAAAGTGGCACTTGAACAAGTTGAAAAACTTGTCTCGCAAGCTTCAATGCAGAAAGAAGATCAAAAGACAAGTGAAGGGAACACTGTGTTAATAGAAGAACTTGTAGAGGATGATAAAGTTCAGTCAAAGGTGGAAGAAAACGTTCCAGAGGTAGGCAATAAGGAAGATTCACATACTCAGTCCCCTAGCCCCCTCATAGAAAATCAAGTATGGACCTTGAGGTTCGATGGATCGAAGTCGAAGAAAGGAAATGGAGCAGGATTCGAACTTATTAGCCCAACTGGAGAAGCATATTTGGGTGCTTATAGACTTCAATTTGCATGCACCAATAATGTCACTGAGTATGAATCTTTAATTCATGGATTGCTCCTTGCAATTCAGAAGGGAGCCAAGATTGTACACGCCTTTGGTGATTCTGATATTGTGGTCCGCCAAGTCAGAAAACAATATGCTTGCCACGACAAGAGGCTGGGCCGTTACCGAAATAGAGTATGGGACTTAATAGAAAGCTTTGATGCATTTAATATCAAGCAAGTGTATAGGTCTAAGAATCCAGTTGCAAATTCACTTGCACAAGCTGCTAGTTCCCTAGAACCTTTGGCCATGCAAGGACTGAAGAAGTTTACAGTAGAATTAGTTTCAACACCAGCCATCCCGGACAACATAAAGAATTTTCAGGTGTTTGACGATGATAAACAGATCTTAGATTTTCTCACGTGCTCAGGTGTGTTCGAGGCACAGATCATTGATGAGGAAGAAACTGAAGAAGCAGAGTTTGATACCAAAGGGATCCTCAATTTGAAGACCAATGTCATTCCAAGGGGAATGGTTGAGTTAGAAAGACTGTTTGACCCTGATAAATTGAGTAGAAATCAGAGCACCCAGGGCAATGATTGTGAAGCTGTTAATCTGGGGACAGAAGAACAAATAAAGAATGTTTTCATTGGGAAAGTTTGCACACCAAAAGAGAAAGAAGGTATTTTGAAGCTGATGAAGGAATTTCCAGGGGTAATAGCCTGGGGGTATGAAGATTTAAAGACATATGATACATCATTGATTACACACACAATTCCATTGAAACCAGGCAGCAGGCCATTCAGACAAAGGCAGAGGCCGGTAAATCCATTGTTAGAACCGTTGATTTACCAGGAAGTCAAGAAGCTTCTATCGGCTAGGATCATCTTTCCAGTAAGGCACTCCACGTGGGTCGCCAACCTTGTTCCAGTTAGAAAGAAGAACGGAGAAATAAGATTATGCGTAGACTTCCGCAATTTGAACAGAGCCTCTGAAAAGGATAATTATCCTTTGCCCTCATTAGACGAGGTGCTGCAAGTAGTGAACGGCTCACAAATGATGTCCTTCCTGGACGGATATTCTGGATATAACCAAGTGATGGTAGAACAAGAAGACAGACTGAAGACAGCGTTCACCACAAAATGGGGAACCTTTGCATACAGAAGAATGCCTTTTGGATTAATTAACGCAGGAGCCACTTTCCAGAGAGCTATGGATATCGCTTTTCGAGATTTAGTAGGGAGGTGCATAATTATTTACATGGATGACCTGACAGTATTCTCAAAGAGAAGAGAAGACCATGTCGAGGATTTAAGAAAGATATTTCAGAGATGCAGAAGATTCGGTATCTCCTTGAATGCAAAGAAATGTTTATTTGGGGTAACGGAAGGTAAATTGTTGGGCCATGTCATCTCAGAGAAGGGTATTTCAATTGACCCTGAACGTATTGAGGCTATCTCCAGGATCGGCTTGCCCGGAAGTCAAAAGGAATTAAGATCATTCTTCGGCAAAATTAATTTTGTGAGAAAATTCATAACCGGATTTGCGGAGATAGTAAGGCCGCTGAATGAAATGCTAAAGAAGAATGCTAAGGTTGAATGGACCCCACAAGCTAGGAAGGCTTTTGATGAGATTAAACAAGCTATAGTGGACGCTCCGGTATTGGTGAGTCCGGATTATACAAAACCCTTTTATCTATATTCATTTGCTTCAGAGCATACTTGTGCAGCGGTGTTGACACAAAGAACAGAGGAAAAGGACGAGCACCCAATTGCTTTTATGAGTGCTCCACTGAAAGAAGCTGAGTTGAGATATCCCAGTGTTGAAAAACAAGCATACGCTTTGGTGAAGGCTGTGAAGAAATTCAGACACTACCTTTTGAGGAGCAAAGTCCACGCAATCGTTCCTGATGCTACCGTGAAAACATTGTTGATGCAAAATGAGTTGGGAGAAAGGAGAGGCAAGTGGGTCGCCACTTTGCAGGAATATGACATAGAGATACAGCCCATGAAGTTAGTCCGAGGACAAGCTTTAGCACAGACAATTGCCATGGTGGGTCCAGAGTTAGTA
>VDFB02350720.1:0-18874 GCA_007258455.2 Sequoia sempervirens
AGATGGTGACTATGTGGCATTTTCCTACAAAGGTAGACCCATAGGATGGAAACATTTAGGCTTGCTTAAGACTCATTTCAAGTGGTAGTGAAAGGTTTGTTAGCCGCAAGGGCTTGAGGGCTCTAGTTAAGAATGGCTATAGGGTGGTGAATTCCTGCATGTCCCTTTGAGGTCGAGTTTGATCGATTCATGAGGAATTCTCAAATGGGTTTGCATGGATTTTCATGGTGAATCAGCCACCTAAAAGAGTTTTCAGGTTTACCTTAAAGATTCATTGAGTTTAAAAGACCCAATTGAAATGAATGTTTTCAGCTTGGTGGCGATGGACATACCTAAGGAACTTGAAGAATTTGATGGAGGCAACACTATAAATTGACTTGAAAGTCACATGGGCATGAAGGTGGTGAAGGCTCCTTATCTCTGACAAATTATTTGACTAGGCATAGGATGAAAATGATAGGTTAAAAGGCCTATATTATAGGAAAATGTGTATTAATAGCCTGCATTAATTATTTGTATGGTAGATAGTGAGGTAGCTAGGTTTGAGTTTCGAAATAGTTGGCAACAGGAAAGTCGAGGCTCACAAGGTAGGAGGAACTAGGATCAATGTTGTTTGATGGTTTGTAGAAATGGGTGGCCACAGAGGACATAGGATCTGCCATGTAGGTGGATGTCTCAGGTTGACCATCAGTGAAATGGAAAATAGAAGGTATCAATGCGCACAAGGAAGCCTACAAGGGTGGACCTGTAAAGACTAAAAGATGCCAGCTTTGAAAGCTAAGGGAAAATTGCCAAGGAAACTCCACAGAACCCAAAGGCTTAGCAAATTTTTGGGTGATGAGCTTTGGTCGACTAAAGATGATGACTTTAAGACTTCTTGACCACTTGGAACTCAGAATTAGGGGGCATGCAAAATGAGGCAAAGGTAAAAAGTGACCTGAAAAAGGTGAAAAGAGAGGGTCCCCATTCCAAATGGGGCATGTGTGCTATAGGCACAACAAATGGTGACTCTGTTGGGAGAACGCTCCTAAGCATTCTGAGGGTAAATGTTCAATCAAAATCCAAAATCTCTAGTTTCACAGACTAGAAGCTAGTTTCCATGAGTGAACTAAGAAACTCAGAGGATAGGATCCTTAGCTGAATCAAGTCACATGAGTATCTCAAAAGTGTGTACGGAGCGAGTTCATTCCATTTCTTCAAAAACTATAACAAATAGCCATTAATTGGTTGAGGAAAGCTATGTAAATCATCTAACCCCAAAAGTAACTTAGACATAGCTCCGCTACCAATCAAGCATCCATAGCCCTACCGGAGTTGTCACTGTGACCCAGTGAACATTTCTCTATTGTCAGTTGGGAATCCATAACCTCAATAGAGTTTCTCATACACCCACACAATTGCTTGTTTCTATATTTTATTTTCTTTTAATACCTTTTCTTCTTGCTCACTACATAAGCATTGAAGCTTACGGTGGGTTAAGAACCACTGTGGTCACTAGAGCAAGCCTAAGATTTTCACTCACTAAGACCTCATAAAAGCTATTGTAGTACAAATCCTTAGAAAAATTAAAGCGTATTGTTTTGCATGATCTAAGATAACTGTGAAAAGATTCAACCAAGCATTTAGTCCTAGGTCAAGTCAAAGTTCAAATAAGGAAACCTCTTCATCGAAGTAATCAGAAATTGATAGTTATGAATGAATATTTATCCAAACAACAAACAAGAGTGGATAGTAAAGTAGGTTTGTTGATATACCAAGCATTTCCACTACATCAAGAATGGAGGTGCACACCCTCAACAGGAAAAAAGTAGTCAGGAAAGTGAGAAAAAATGAAGCAACAAAGCAGAAGGAAACCTAAGCTAACCTATGTACATCTATATACAAAGACAAACTTGAAAATATTAGGCAAGGAAATAATGTTTGAGGTGCTCCCCATTGACAAGCAACGAAACATCCTCTCTAGTGAGTTTCTTGAGATGAAAGGCATTATCTCCTAATTTTTTTGAGATCTAAAAGGGGCCAAGCCAGAGCTTGTTGAATTTGTCATGTCCCCCTTTCTTCTCATGGGCCTTGTCCCAACAAAGGACTAAATCAGCAATCCTAAAGGCCTTGACTTTGGATTTACAGTCGAACCATCTCTTAACTACACCCTGATGTTTGGAGAAATTTTCAATTGTGTGATCATGGACTTCTTCTAGGTGCAGTAACTCAAACAAATGGGCCTCTTGATGGTCATCCTCCTCATAGTAAGTGTTGAGAAATAGGAGGGTGGGAATCTTCAGGTGAATGGGGTAGAAAATCTCTGAAACATATACAAGGTGGAACAGGGAATCACCTAGGTAAGCCTTATAGTGCATACAATTAACTCAAAGGGCCAAACACAGCTAGGTGTTCCAATCTTTGGGGTTTCTATCAAGAAGATTTTTTATCACAGTTATCAATTTTTTGGTTTTTGATTTAGCTAGGCCATTTCCTTGAGGATAGTAATTAGATGAGAATTTTAGTGTAATCCCATAATCGAAGGCCCAACTAGCAAAATTAAGGAAGGAAAAAGTAGGGCCATTATCACAAACAAGAGTATAGGGGAAGCCAAAATGATTCAAAATAAAAATTTCAAGGAAATTCACAACCATCTCAATAGTAAATTTCCTACATGTTATTGCTTTTTTCCATCTAGTACAATATTCAAGCATGGTTAGAATGTACCTATGACCTGTAGAGGATGGTGGTCTCACTAGACCAATAAATTCGGTTCCCCACTAAGCAAATAGTCTTACCTCTAGGAGAGATTGTAGTAGGATAGCAACATTTCTTTTTCTAGTAGCAGCAACTTGGAAAATGTGACAAGTCCTAACATGATTATGTGCATCTTTAACATCGTTGTCTAGTAGTAGCCAACCCACAAAATTTGATGGGTAGTTGAAGGGTCAAATCCATGGTCAGTGCCAAATTTATCATGAAATTCCTTCAGTACTCTGGCTACTTTCTCTTTTCCAAGGAATCTAAGGTAAATTCCTTCATGGTTGCACTTGTATAGTACATACCCCTGCAACATATAACTGCTACTTTTTAGCCTCAGAGCTTATTTTTGTACTCCCTAAAACCAAGATAGACACTTATTGTTCAATAGGTAGTAAATGATGTCGTCATACCATTCTCCAAGGGAGACATCCTCCAGTTTGTATTGCTGCATGGTGAGCTCGGGTCCAACTTCAACTAGAGTTTCAGTTATTATTTGAGTAATGGCTTTCCCTCAAACCAACTTCATGGGTTGAATCTTCATGTCATACTCCTATAGGAAGGTGACCCATTCGAATCTCCTTTCTCCCACCTCATTTTACATTAGCAAATTCTTAATTGTTGGGTCATGCACAATTGCAAACATGATATTCCACAAGATGTAGTGCCAAATTTTTTTGACTCCTCTAACCAAAGCATATGATTTCTTTTCAACATTGTGGTATCTCAATTTAGCATCCTTCAGTGGATCACTCATGAAGGAAATTAGGTGTTCATTCCCTTCATCATATTTCTCGGTCAATATGCTAGCATAAGAGTGATATGAAGCAAATGAGTAGATGTAGAACAACTTTAGGTAGTCCAAGCTGACTAACACTAGTGCATCAATAATCCTTTCTTGATTTCTTTGATTACCTGTTTGGATTTCAGAGTCCATTTGACTTTGGCATCCTACTTTAACATAGCATTGAGTGGCTTGACTATTTCAGCAAAGCCAATGATGAACTTTTTAACAAAATTGATCTTTTCAAAGAAGGATTTCAACTCCTTCTTGCTGCCTAGAAACTAAATTTTTAGAATGGATTGAATGCATTTGGGATCTATTGAAATTCCTTTCTCTGAGAGCACATGTCCAAGTAGCTTTCCTTTTGTAACTTTGAAGATGTATTTCTTTAGATTCAAGGATATTCTAAATTATTAGCACCTCTGGAAGACCTTACATAAGTCAAAGACATGATACCCTATTTTCTTTGAAAATATTGTAAGTTCATCCATGTAGATGATGATGCATGTTGAAAGGTTGTACTGACATTGATCAATCCAAACAACATTCTCCTGTATGCAAAGGTTTCCCATTTTGTGGTCAATGTTGTCTTATGTCTATCCTCATATTGTACCATTACCTAATTATAGCCAAAATATCCATCCAAGAAGGACACCATCTAAGATCGATTAAATTTCTACAATACTTCATCAAATGAGGGCACTGGATAATTGTCCTTCTCTGAGGCTCTGTTCATGTTGCGGAAATCCACACATAATCTAATTTCTTCATTCTTTTTCTTGACTGGGACCAAGTTTTCCACCCACATGGAGTGCCTTACTAGGAATATGATTATGGCAGACAACTTCTGGAATTCCATATAGATGATAGGTTCCAACAATGTGTTGATGGGGTGTTGATGCTGTCGAAAAGGTCTTACATCCAATTTGAGGGGGATTGTGTGCATGATGATCAAGGTATCATATGTATTCAAGTATTCATAACTCCAAGCAACTACATCATGGTACTTACGTAGGGAATCAATGATTCCTTTCTTCTTTTCAGCCATGCATACTTTTCCAATGAATACATTTTTGTCTTCTTCATCAGTCCCTAGGTTGTGAGCATCGTATTGATTATCAATGGAAGCCTTCTTCATTTTTTGATCCTAATGTTTGATCTGATCAAAGTCAAATACTCACTCAAGTTGAACCATGCCTCATGGTATTGTATTTACTTGAGGTTGATGACTCCTTCTATGTCTAGCTCAACCTCTTTGGGATCTGTCTCATCAATTATCTGAGTCACAAACAAATCAGAGCTAGTGATGAAATCCAAGATATGTTTGTCATCATTAAACACTTGGAAGTTGCTGATATTATTTGGCACCGATGGAGTGGAAGTGAGTTCAATAGTAAATTTCTTTAGGCCAGATAAGGAAAGGGGCTAGAAGGTACTAGTGGCTTGGGCTAAAGCATCAGCAGTATAATTATTGGAGCAAGGGATTAACTAAATGTTGAATACATCTAGGCCCTCTATGAGATCCCAAACTCTATAACTATAATTTTCTATTCTCCTATCATGGCAAGAATACAACTTTCTAACTTGCTTTACTACTAACTCTGAGTCACCAAAGCCTTGGAGCACTTTAACTTTCTTTTTTAGAGCCATCAAGAGACCATAGACTAAAGCTTCATATTCCACTACATTGTTTGTGCAATAAAATTGGAGGCTATGAGCAACAAAGTATGTATTACATGTAGGGCTAATGGGATCAAATCCAACTCCCACTCCTTGCTTGGACTTGGACCTGTTGAAGCATAGCATCCAAAAGTTAGAGGAACCTTGGGCCTTGGAGTCAATGGAACACATTTCTTCCCTTGGTTGGACATTTGCTTCAACATCATTAGGTGAAGGCACTGATTCGGCATAACTTTGGTTAACTTGTTCCATTTGGAATTCCCCTTTTGGTGTAACTTGCCCTCTAATATGCTCAACTATTGTTTGACACAAGCAACATTTGAATTTTGAGTGGGAAATATTATATACTCAGCACCAACTAGGTAGTAGGAGTTCCTAAAAATTCATTCTAGCTCCTAAGTTGAGCTGATCTTGCACACATTTTTCCATGAAATCCTAGAATCCATCCAATAATCCCAGGTTGTTGTCCTCATAGGATTCCTCATCATGTGATTCAATCAACATTTTTTCGCTCTGACATACATAGGCTAAGTTATTCAAAGGACTACATAGCATAAGGAGGACCTCTTCAGTCACTTCCTCTTCTTGAAACTCTAATTCTTCTTGATAAGCTATGGGACAATAGTTGCCTAGTTTTTTTTTTAGCAAACAACACCTCATTTGTGTTATTGTATTCCATGATCATAAACTTCATGCAGGGATCCCAGTCAATATGGATCTGATTAGGAATCCCTTTCCATGAAAACCATAAGTGGGAAAAGTTGGCTGCAACATATCCATTCAATGCTCGGGTGAAGTCTCTTCCTAGGATTATGCCATATGTTTCTGGAATATCAACAACTTGAATGTCAATGACTTGCTACACCCTTGGTTCAACATCAATCTGCATAGGGATCCTATTGATTTCACCAACTATATTCACCTTTTTCTTATCTAACTGGGTCACCTTCCATTGGGAAGGATTCGAGACTATTCCTAGAGCTTTGCACACAGCAAGAGGCATGCCATTGGCTGATGCTCTTGAATCTAGCAGGAAATTGTACAACTTCTTCCCAAAAATCCTGATAGTCCTCAAGAAGGGTGGGGTTTCTAGCTTCCCTTGAAACAAGACCATAGGTATATCTACCTGGGCTACTTGAGCCTCATCCTTTTTTTTGGTCTTATCCTTGGTTTGCATTTGACTTTGATCCTTAGAAATTTGTTCACCCATTTGCTAATTCAAGGGCTGATTTGAGGGCTGATCAATTTTCCTCCCTAGGATTTCCTTGATTATAGGCTCTTTATGTGATTCATCAAAGGAGACCCTCTTGGAAGACATTTCTTATATTATTCTAGAGGGGGAAATCCCATTAATCATTCTAAAGAAAGTATTCCTAACTGCAGGGACCCTAAGAAATTTGAAGGCTGACAAGCTTATCTTGACCTTCTTAAATTATTTAGCCACATATTCACTCATTTTCTCAATTTCTACTTCCAAGGACTTACCTTGAGAGGAGCTAGTGGGCTATTTTTTAGTCTAATTTGATTTCCTATTCATATTAAAGTATTGAGTGGGCACATGAGAATAGCCTAGTTTGTTTCTAGCATTAGGATCAGGCAAAGTGCTAAAATTATTGTGCAAAGTGGAGGTCATAAAAGGGCCACCTAATTGCCTATTCCTAAAATTATAAGGGGTTTCCCTTTGATGGGACATTTGGACTTCATTTTCATGTAACTCCTCTTCATCCATTGGACCATTATCTACTGAAGTGAAAAGTTGGGATAGAGAGTCTTTGTTACTTACCTATTTTGATTCTTCATCCTTTGGGGCAACGGTCTCCCTTTTAGGTGCATTGATTTCACTTCGTGAGAAATGAGCTTGATTGACTAGAAGCATTGAGGAGTCATATGGTTCAGATGGAACTATGTCTCTACAAACCACACCATCTACAACATTTTGAACCTTCACTTGAAAAAAAATTGCAGCTGTTTAGAATTCAGGGAAATCCAATTTGAAGTTCCTATTAGTTTTGCGGATGCAGTACTACCCAAACAAGGTTGCCTCAGCCAAGTATACTCCACTCATTGTCTTCTCTACATTGGTTGGCTGATCAAGAGGGGTAGAAACACCTCCATTGTTTGGCCTTATATTCCATATTCAGTTCTGTATTTGTGAAGGTCCCCTTTCAAAGCCTTTATTAGAACCTTGACCTCTCTCATAATTGTGTCTAGAAGAAGCACCTGCATCAAAATTGTCTCTGTTATCCCAATTGAGGTTAGCCTGAATTCTTCTTTAGGAAGCTTGTAGCTGATTGTTCTAGTTTCTTAAGTGCATCATTTCTGTGGACATCTTTTTGATCATCTTTGTCAATTCATCCATTTGATCCTTCTCTACATTGTTCAGTTGTGATACTTGATTATGGAGGAAAACCGGTTGTATTGCTAGTTGGTTTTGTTGGATGGTTAGGAACTCAGATCCTTGTAGATATGTAGGCACTTGAGGTTGCTAAGAATAAACTTAATTCTACGGTGGTTGCAAGTAATTAAGCATTAGGGGTGTTTGATTTAATGGTTGGTTTGGGTGAGGTGCCGTGGGAAGTTGTGCAACTTGGTTCATGATTGGTGTGTGATGTGCCAAGGCTTGGGTGAGTCCTTGAATCTACATTGGATGAGTAGTTGGTCCCAAGGATAGCAATGATACAATAATATTTTGTCCCAGGTCTATACTTGATATGACTGCTTCGACATAACCTTCCACCAAACTGGCAAGTGGTGGGTGCATTCTCTTTACTAGTGTGGATGTGAGGTTGTCTAAGGGTATGTGTAGGATCATCATGGAAAAAACATGCCCTTAAGTGGTGAAAAATTTAGAAAAATTAGAGTTAGGAAATTTTATGTAAAAATTTGAATAAGTTATCTATATTATTTCAAAAGTATGTAAGAATATAATCTATAGAAAATTGAGTGTAGTTTCTAAAATATTAGGTTTATTTATATATATATATATATATTTGGTGAAAATTTGAAATTTCAATGCACTAGTACTTAAATTTTAGGGAAAAAGTAATAAGTAGGTGTCTTTTTTACCACCCTAACCACAACAAAATGATGATATTTTTTTATAAGATTTTAGGTATAAGTAGAGGACTCATGACCTGATGTGATGCATATTTTTTGTAATTTTTTTTAAAGTAAATAATTAATTATGAATTTTGTATTACAACTTTAAAAAAATATAAAATACTTGTATTTTTGACCACCTTAACTTGCTCAAAACTTCATGAAATTCAATTGTTTTTTAATCCTATAGTATGTGAAGCACAAAATGTGACACACGTTTTGGATTCAAAAAATGTGATACCTTTTGAAAGCTATATATGTTTTTCAATCAGCCTATCAATTAGGACTTTAGTAATAATTCAAATAGAAAATGAATAATAATAATTTATTAAATTCAAAGTAAAGCATAATTTATATTGGTGGAAATTTGAGAATCTCCTTTAAAAACCCTTTTCATTTCATCAATTTTGGGTAAAAAAAAGTCGTAAGCCACATATCTTACACATACCCATCATATTGCCACTTTTTGGCCCACCATGATCCTGCACATACCCCTAAATTAGAATAATAGACCAATCAATCTGAAGGATCATCAACCATATATGGAGCTTGCAATCTTAGGTATGCTTGATGAAACTGGTCATTGAAGGAGCTGATTGGCTCTTGAATTCTCTTCGAACAACCGTGAATTGCTGATATAGTTTGGAAGGGCTGAATGGAATCTTGTATTTCTGCAAGAAGGAATTCCTTAAGAGATCCTAAGAGGTGATGGATCCCATTGGAAAGTTGATGTACTAATAAAATGCCTCTTCCCCCAAGGAATAAGGAAAGATCTGATAGGCCACATCTTCCTAATCTATTTGCATGTCTTTCAATGTTGTTTGAAAAATCTTGATATGTTCTTCTACTATCCTCTATGGATCATGAGGATGGGAGTTCATGCATAGGCCTTCTGGGTTCTTTGGCATATCATGGTAGACTTGGAAGGATGAGGGAGAATGATTATTACCCAACCAAGCCATGATGGGAGGTGGAGGTTATGCTTGTTGTGCAATAGTAGCTTGGTGTTGCAAAGGAGCAGTAGTACTTGAGGCAGCACCTTGGACTAGATGTTTTGAGGTAGGATCAATTCCTTGGCTATGGGAAGGGAAAAAGGGCTAGAAGGCAGCTTGGAGTGGCTAAGAAGAGGAAGTAGGTGCTGGAAAGGAAGGAGAAGTGTGGGATGGATGGATGGAAGGAAGAGTTGAGGATGGAGGTGAAAGGGATGGAGTGGATGAAGCTGAGGAAGATGCTTCCCCTCTTTTTTCCATCTTAGCCTTGGTAGGGGGTGGTAGCTCTTGAAATTCCTCTTTGTTGGGTGTAGATCTTAGCACTCTTTAGAAAATCTCATGGGAGAAGGATCAAATTCAATCTAGCTTAACAAAAGGGAGGCCCTCCTTCTAACGCTAGTTATGTTGATCGGCATTTTTGCACTTCTCAACATAGGAAACACTCAAGTGAACTACCTCTCTTGAAAGGAAAATCCCTACAAACAAGTTGTAGAAAATTACCTCAAGGTCTCTCGAGTGTTAGGTCATGGCTTGCAAAACAACTTAGTGGATTGATGTGGATTTTTGGTAATCACAAGGGGCATGGAAAATTGTTAATTTGGAAGGAAATTGGACATTCAAATGGAGTTTCTAAGATTTTAAGAATGATGTGTTATTGATGCAAGTTTAGAACAACATTATAAAACTCCATGTGCAACATCATATTTGGCTTTACAATGATATTGGAACTTTTCCTAAACTACTATTTCAAAGAAAGGTCAAAAGGAAAAAAGGTAGATAAGAGTTCCTAGACCTACAAATACTGATGAATAGTGATAATGGAGGATGCTACAATGGACAACCTTCCCAAAACAAAGTTGCACTTAACCAAATATCATACAGTCTCATCAAACTAGTGTTGTCTTCTAAGGTCTGTAGATTTTCAACTGATCATTCACAATAAAGCATGAATAAAAGATGAAGTTTAAGTGCAGCAATGAGTTAGTGTTCAAACTAGCTTTACACTATTGTTTATCATCAATAACCAGCAAAAAGAATGAACATGGAAAGCATCAACACAATAGCATTATTCAAGATCAATGAACAACATCAACTAAATCACTAAAACTGCTTTGATAACACTTAGAGTAGCAAGCTAAATCTATCAAATATGAGGAGAAGAATCATGCAACATGAGAGAAACACAAGAATCCACCAAAAGCAATGAGATTCTATTAAAATTTCTGTAGCATGTCCTTACAACTCAACTCTCTCTTGGAAATGAGAGGAGACCCCCTATTAATAGTTTTCACAAATAGAAATGAATTTCTAGGATTTATTCTCATTGTGTAGCCAAGATTCATTTTACATAAGGGTTTCACCTACCCCAAAAATTTACTAATATAAAATATAATTTTTTCTTTTCCCTATTTTTTCAAGTAGTGTCCTAACACTGTAGCAATTTTTTCTTCTAGTGATTGCCTTCTTTTCTCAAATTATACTATGAAGAACTCATCATCCACAAATTTTCCAATTGGCGCTTGAAGCTTATCCCACTCCATAATATCAGATTGAATAACTTGGAATGTCAGCTTCTTAGATCTAATAGTGATAAGCTCCCAATTCTTTGTGCATTTGGGAGTGGCCATAATCACTTGTTTTGACTGGAAGAAGGCTCTAGGAGAAAAATCCATGAAGTATCACTTTAGTGAATCTGCTACCCCTCGCTCCATCTTCCTGTGGAAGTATGGCTTGATATTTGTCTGGGTCCAACTCTCCATTAGGCATATCATAATCTATCAATAGCTTCAAGTATTCCTCAATGTCTGTCCTATGTTCCTTGACCCATTTGAGGTCAATCTCAACTTCATGCAATAATCTCTCTAGGGAATTTCTTCTATGATCCAAACCGATCTTCCATGTTTCCACTAGCCAATGATCATCCTTTAAAAGGGCTAGCCCCTTCTCCCATGCCTTCTCAAGTATTTTGAGAATGACCTCAAGCTTAGGGTAGGTAATTCTATACAGCTCAAGGAATTCATGGTAGATCATTTTTGTGCCCTCTAATTGCTCTTTTACTCCTTAGAATCTATTAGTTGTCCAGATAGCATGTCCTATGCCCATATCACCATCATAGATCATTTGTCTAAACCAATCTACAATATCCTTGGTCCAATTCTTCATCTTCTCCATCTTAGAGATCTCTTCATGGGAGTGGAGCGGAGGCACACATGATGTAGTTGGAGCTTCTTCCTCCAGAGATGTTTGTTGTTGAATATAGGTACTTAGGTCTACCACTTATGCCTTCAATTCCTCAAAGGATTGATGTTTGTTCATCTACTCAACTATTGTGGCCACTGATCCCTAGAATTCATCTATTTTTCTCTCTCTTGTAGTAGTGCCCAAGTTGATGGTGGAGATGCTATAACAAACCCCCTCTCCTTTGTCGATCACTAGGGTGGATATTTGCATGGTTCTTGATCCCGAAGCATCAACAATGATATTGGATTGGACTCTTGGCTTCTTTTCCTTATTAGTCTTTTTTTGTTCCCTAGAAAGTATAGTCTTGAGATGGGCCTTTAGATTACCGAGTATTTGAGCTTTCTTTTGTAGTTGCTTCTCCATCCAATTAGACATTTGAGCCTCTCCTTTTGGTGATTCATGATCACCTTCCTCTTCTTGTTCATGTTGGGGTTGTTTTTCTTCATGGCATTGGGCCTCTTGCTTAGTCCTTTCTTCTTCCTCATCTAAGTCCTCAATATGTATGGTTTGTATTCTCTCTGATTCAGTGATTGACACATTCTCCTCAATGATACCTCCTGTCTAAGGTGCCCTTTCTATTTCTTGTTCGATCCCTTCATGGTGTTCCAGCTTGGGACTCTTCTTAGGAGCATCTTCTTCTTTCTTTTCTTCTTTTTCTCCTTCATCTTTCTCTGGTGGTATTTCTTCTTCTTGAATAGGGCCTTTGTCTTTTCCAACTAGTGGAGGCTCCTTGAGTATCTCAACATTAACTTTGGTGTCCTCTTTTTCTTTAGGAAGCTACTTTTTAGATTCAACCTCTTCTCTGAAATCCTTGAGCTGTTGAGATAGCTCCTCTTCAAGCTCTTGATCGAAGGTCTCTATGATGTACTTTGCACTAAGGGCCTTAGCATCCTCCTTAGAAGATTGTGACCTTTCTTCATTAGTTGCCACCTTGTCCACACTTATGCCTATTCCACCCTCAGGGTGTTCAATGTAATCATCTCTAAAGGGATCTTCTGGCTCATTCACTATTCCTTTGATGGCCTCCCTTTGACATCTTTCCATTTCTTTGGATTTCTACATTATTTCCTCCATTTTGCATGGTTATATTATGGATGGAGGGATGGAGAGTCCGAAAACAACCTGAGCCATTTGTAGCTTGCATGGTAAGATTCATTAACACCCCAGAGAGTTCAATAGTTATTCCTTGCATATTTTTTTCCAAAGCTTTTGGCAGGGTGAGTGATGGAATAGTGGTTGTAGGAATTAAGGATACTATAGTAGAGAGGGTAGGAAATGGCAAGGGTAGTGAGGTAGACGACAATGGGGATGTCGTGGCTGACGAGGAGTCTAATACCATGATCGAGGCTATTGGTGAAGTGGAAACAAGGTGGATAGAGATGCCCATGGTGGGTGGAGAGGAAACAGGTAATTCCTAAGATGGAAGAGGTGGAGTGGCAACAATAGTGGCCAAGGAAGGAGTAGAGGTAGTAGGTGGTGACTTTGGTTGCTCAGCCTCTTCTTCCCCCTCATGTTGCTCGAATCCTCCTCAATGGTGAGCATCTTGTTGAATCCTCCAAATTTCTTGGACTTCTTTGATGAGGATTCTCCTTTTGAGATTTTTCATGTGTAGAACTTGTGCTTGGGTTTGTGCTCAGACAAATCCTTCCTCTTTCTTGATCTAGTTTTTAGAGGGGATTTGGGAGCTTTCTCTGTTATGGAAAAAATTGCCCTGCTATCTATTTCACTTTCTATCTCATCTATGAGATCTCCATATGTTAACATGACACCTTGTGCCTTAAGTTGGGTCATTTGAGCATCCACCCATTGTCTTGTTCTATTCTCCATGGGCTTTGTCACAATGTCGAGGCCATTGACCTCTTCTTCATTCCAATCAATCAACAACAATGGAAACTTGGCTATAGTATAAAACCTCTCATCAAGAATATTGTCTTCCTCTTCTACAATCTGATCATGCATTGGGAATAAGTTGATCATCTGCACAAACTAGGTTGTCATCCTCATGTAGTGCCTCATCCTTACCTCCTTATCATCTTGGCAGTTGGCCCTAAAATATTCTATGTGAGGCAGGTGGGCATATTGTTTTCCTACAAACTTCTTTAGTTTTCCATAGGAGTCCATCCTTAGTTGGGTTGTGTGGAGGTCCAAATTGTACTCCACTATTTCCTTTTCTAAGTATTTCATGCAATGGGCCATGAGAATAATGTACATTCCTTGCCCAAATGTGAGAGGGTATGGAATTGCGGCCTAATGTTTATCACTCAGCAGAGTGTGAGTATTCTACAATTGTCAGGAGGCTTCTAGTATGATCATCTAGTCATTGGGGTACTGGGGCAGCTTGTAAGGCCTTTCAAAGAAGCCCTCTATTCTGATATAGGTAAACCTCAGGAACTGAATAAATAGGAACCTAAACCTTTGAATGAATGTGAAAGAACTATGTGAGACCCTCCTCTAAAAATATCCTCCAAGGAGTCTAATAATATGTCTGATGAAGGCATCATTTACCCTTTGGTGCTCCCTTTTGAAGTTCCTCTATTGTATTTGTGGGTATTGATCATATACCTTGAGCTCTTTGCCTCCTAGATTTGGATTTTGTACAACAAAGATGCCTTTGTAAGGGAATACCTTTGTTTGTAGGTAGACTAGGTAGGAGGTCATATAGAATTGTGATGTCTTCTTCACATCCATGAAATGTGCGTTAGGTTCTCACTGATGATCTTTAGCCAGTTGAATTTTGTCTTTCCACGTATAATCTCTTCAATAAATAAAACATCAATTCTTTGAATAAGACTGCACTAGGGAGGCCCATTACTTTGCTCAGTAGAGTAACCAGATCATGATACTCTTCATGGAAGTCACTCCTGTAAATCTCCTACGGAACCTTAGCAGCACTACCCCTCTTCTCCTTCAACCAATATTTTTTTATCAACTTCTTGCATGCCAGGGGGTCTTCCTTCCACATACTCTTGATGTATCCCTTCTATGTTTCCTCCATGGGGTCAAATGTAGGGATGTGAAAAGTTTCTCATATGGATCAAGTAGATAAATTCACCAATACCAGTCCTTCATGATCTATTATTTTCTTGTTACCATTGTGGTAGCATTCTTTGCAGGCCATTACAAGTTTCAGGGCTACGAGCATAGGTGGGAAGTGAACTGCCTTAGCTGAACTACTCTTTCAAATCTTTCGTGCATTTTTTAGTGATGGGGTTGCTTGTGATTGTTCTTCTAAATTCATCTATGTCCATGTGCCCTAAGTTGGTATCTAATATTGAATCCCACATTGAAGTGACCTTGGAGGTGATTTCAACCCCATGGGATTGATACTTCATTTGGTCCTTTTCCTCTTTTCACCTCTATGGTTTGGTGGTTTCCTTTCCATTTTCCTTTTCTACAGATTGCCTCGATGTGCTCACAACTGATTCCATAAATCCTACAAGCAAGGGAGGAGTAAGGAAATTCATTTAAAAATAAGGAAAATGTTAGTGAAATCCTACAAAATGAAGGTTAGATTTCAAAAATCATAAGGTTCATTAATGTTCATCATTTGGTGCTCTTCTAGGTCAATTAAAGTAATTCAGGCTTAGGGATGCAGGTTTCCCTTGGCTAGAAGTCATCTAGATAAAGTAGAAAGTAAATGGTGTGGGGGGCATAGTGGCCCACAAACGGCCACCCACATTCAGGATCTAGAGGTTAGTTGATGATCTAAGGTGTTCAAGTATGTTAGGAAATTCATTCTTGAGTTTTTGGAGGTGTTCAAATGATCATTTGGCACATATGGGCTTAAAGATTACAAAGGAAGAGGACATCTTGGACGTCTTGGAGCACTACCATTTAGGAACATTTATCACAATATGGATACCCGCAAGGGGAATCCCACACAATGGGACCCACGGGCAGCTCAGGCGATTTGTATTTATTCCCTTGAGTTTAGGTCTCTTCAAAATTTATAGGAAGGAGTCAGTGGAAAGCCATTAGTAGATAGCCATTCAAGGACAATGGAGATAGGATGATGGCCCGTAGAGGGAAGTTGTTACAATTAGGTCCTCAGGGCACCTTGGTAGGGGTCATTTCATTTAGGGCAGTGCGAATGAAAGAGGGGAGCTTGGGCTCCACTATGCGGAAGGTAGGTTGAGCATGACCGTTTTGCAAATAGCCACCATATGATAATGGGTCACAAGTAGTGGTCCATGAAAGAAGGTCTCCAACACAATTTACACTTAGTCATTTTTACGATGTAGGCTCAAAGGGAGATGGCAGGATTAGAGTCTGGAGGGTAGACCGATGTGGGTCTCTAGTTGTTTCAAATGGTAGTAAGGGTAGGGTGTCCTGCGAGGAAACTTCCACATGATTTGGTCCATAAGGACATAATAATTAATCATTTTCATTGAAGATCTTGAGGAAGCGCTGGGACGTGAGGGCTCCACAAGGTGGGGAGAAGCAATGTCTTTTCCACTCATGATAGGCATTGGAAATGAAGGCGACGGGCAATAGGTTCCCTGCACAAGTGTACCCATAAAGAGGACCTAGGAGTTTTGAAGGCTCAACAGAGATGGCTTCATCAAGACCCGCAATGCGGGAGGCCAACAGAATATGGCCATTTTGGAATGTTGATGCAACGAGGGCTGCCCACATGAGGCGGCCTGCATCAAAAGACTCGCATGCATGTGAGGCTTTATGTTTCACCTTAACTTTTCACTCGAGTTTTCCAAGGTGGTGACGGGGTGGCATTTGCCTGCAAAGGTGGACCCACAGGATAGAAATGTTTAGGTTTGCTTTGGACTCGTTTCAAGTGGTAGTGAAAGGTTTGCAAGCCACAAGGGCTCAAGGGATCTAGTCAAGAACAACTATGGGGAGGTGAAGTCTTGCATGGCCCCCTGAGGTTGAGTTTGATTGATTTGTGAGGAATGCTCAAATGGGTTTGAATGGATTTTCATGGTGAATCAGTTGCCTAAAAGAGATTTCAATTTTACATTAAAGATTCATTGATTTTCAGCTTGGAGGCAGTAGACATACCTAAGGAAACCAAAGAATTTGATGGAGGAAACACTGGAAATTAGCTTGAAAGTCATGCGGGTGTGAAGGCAGTAGAGGCTACTTAGCTCTAACAAATTCTCTAACTAGGCGCAAGATGAAAATGATAGGTTGAAAGAGCTATTTATAAGAAAATTTGCATTAACAACCTGCATTAATTATTCATATGATAGTCAGTGAGGTAGCAAGGCACAAGTTTTGAAACAACTGGTAGTAGGAAAGTCGAGGCCTGCAAGGCGGGAGGAACCAAGATCAACTCTGCTTGATAGTTTGTAGAAATTGGCGGCCACAGATGACGTGAGACCCACCATGTAGGTAGATGTCCTGGGTTGATCGTCAATGAAACAACAAATAGAAGGTAGCGATATGCATATGGAATCCTAAAAGGGTAGACCCATAAAGGCTAAAAGATGCCAGCTTTGAAAGCTAAGGAAAAACTACCAAGTAAACTCTATAGAACCCAAAGGCTTAGCAAATTTTAGGGTGACAAGCTTTGGTCGACTAAAGATGATGACTTTAAGACTTCTTAACCACTTGGGGAACTATGAATTAGGGGGTACATAAAACAAGGTGAAAGAAAAAAGCAACCTAACAAAGGAAAAAAGAGAGGGTCCCCGTTCCAAATGGGGTGTGTGTGCTATAGGCACAATAAAGTTAACCATGATGAAATTCCCATCCTTCATGCACCTATGTACCACCCTTTGTGATTATCAAAATTCAGTTAGTAGTCGAGATACAAGTTCCACTTCTAGCTGAATTGAGAAATCTGAACCCGTAAAGCAAAACAATGCCCAACCTTTTAGAAAGAAAACCAAAGGGTTCCTTCAATTTAACCCTCCTCAATAATGAACTCAAAACATTGACAACCAAGTAGCAGCTATCAAATCCATGGTGCCCTTTAGTTATAGAGATCCGAAAAGACAATTCACTCCCTTGCTCGACACCCTTCATAAAATAATGTCCCAAGTTTTACAACAACAAATGATTACCTTGCCTCTAGTGAAAACACCTGACCCCAATAATCCTTTACCCCCAAGCTTTAAATCCAATGCTTATTACCACTATCATAAACAAAATTGACATGACAGAACATTGCAAGGGTCTTAAACATCATGTCCAAGACCTCATTGATTTCAATTGTCTATCCATTGGAGGTGTTAGCGATCAAGGAGATAAATTCATTGCCCCTCCAAACCAAAACTTGCACATTTTCACCAATCCAATGCCGAAACATGATATTTCCTTTGTCAAAGATAGTGGAGCTACAAGAAATGATGTGATGAAAGTTGATACAGAAGATGAAAACAATGATCCTATCCTAAATACTATCAATGTTAATCCTATGGATGAGATGGTCAGGGTGATAGACATCATCCCTCATAAGGGACAAACCAAGAGTCCTCTTGACATTGCTTTCTCCTCTAATGATATACTTAAGAATTTGTTCAATGGTCGTCTCTACATAGCCGGTTGTATCTATGACGAGCCCACTAATGGGATACTAATAGATCCCACCTATGGAGAGAATGTGATCACTGAGGAATTCCTAATTTTGCATTAACTTTATCAAGATGAATATGATAGACCGAAAGCATGGATCAAGACACACAATGGTTTTTCTTACCCTATGATAGGATTGATCACCTTACCATTATAAATATGACCAAGAACATTAGATGTCACATTCTCCATCATCCCATAATCGAACCAATTTTGTTTTAGGCTAGGCCATTCATGGCTTCACTCAATGAAAGTCATCCCTTTGGTTGTGCACAAATGCTTAAAATTTACCTTTGAAAATGAAATATTTAATGTTCACCATAGCAAATTTAATCCATTGTATTCCAAAGGAAACTTTCCTTACAAGCCTTTTAGCCTGAGCCCATGGAACCTATCAAGCAATGAGAAGACTTCTTTTTCATATCTTACCAAAAATTCAAAGCAAAGAAAATAGCCAAACTATAATTCTGAAACATGTCCCCCTCTACTTCCACACCTCCCATCCTTGACGAAACCATGCTTGAACTTAAACAAGACCTAAACAACCAAGACCAACAAAAAATAGAAACCTCGACTATGTCCTACAAATGACAGAGAAATAATGAAAATAACCCCATCACACCTCCTAGAATAAAAAAAGTTTACAAAGAAAAAGAGAAAGTGGTTGAACAACCCCCTATGGCTCCTTTCGCTCATCCCCTTAGGGAAGAAAAGCATGGTTGATCAACCTGATCCTACACAAATGCAACTTGAAAAAAAAAACTAAAAAAAACTAAAGTGCTAGAAAGCATAGGCATAAATTTCATGC
>VDFB02350721.1:0-25052 GCA_007258455.2 Sequoia sempervirens
TCCTAAGAAATGTGTGTTTGGTGTTACATCAGTGAAGCTTCTAGGATACATAGTTTCAAAGAAGGGTATCAAAGTGGATCCTACCAAGGTCAAGGCCATAATGGAAATGCCACCACCAAAGAATATCACTCAATTATAGTCTCTACAAGGTAGGATACAATCATTCAAGAGGTTTATCTCCCAATTAGCAGAAAAAAGTAATCCCTTCAATCATTTGCTACATAAGAATGTCTTTTTCAAATGGGATCAAGAATGTGAAACAAATTTCAATCAAATAAAGCAATATCTGATGTCACCACCCATACTAATGCCACCTACAAAAGAGAGACCATTATTACTATACATTACAACAACTAAGATTTCTTTGGGTGCTCTATTAGCATTGGAAGATCCTGTGAGAAAGGAATAGGCTATCTATTATATCAGCAAGACTTTGAATGGTTATTAGATAAATTACATGTTCATTGAGAAAGTTTGTTTTGTAGTGGTATTTTCTACTCAACAGTTGCGACATTACATGTTAATCCACACAGTCAAACTCATAGCAAAGATTGATCCATTAAAGTATTTACTCAGCAAGGTTTCCCTAATAGGAAGACTAACCAAGTGGGTCATGATTTTGAGTGAATTTGATATCCAGTATGTAGATCGAAGAGCCATCAAGGGTTAGGTTATAGCTGATTAGTTAGCTGAAGCTCCACTACTAGATGATCATCCAATGAGCATTGAGTTTCCTAATGAAGATATTCTTACTATGATAACACAACAATGGATGCTTTATTTTGATGGGTCCTACACATGTGGGTCAGATGCAAGAATTTTTTTTGTTACACCTCAAGGACATACCATCCCAAAGTCCTACAGATTCATGTTTCCATGTACAAATAATGTAGCTGAATACGAGGCATTAATCATTGGCATCAAAATGGCAGTCGAATGGAAGATCACAAAGATACAAGTATATGGAGATTCACAACTAATCATTAATAAGGTAAATGATGAATATCAAATGAAAGATGAGAAGTTGATGCCGTATAAGAAAATGGTGGATTATTTCAAAAAGTACTTTGTGGACATCAAATTTGAACATACTCCAAGGGCAAAAAATAAAGTTGTTGATGCTATGGCGACTATTGCTTCTCTCTTACAAATAACAGAAAAGTAAGGTCGTTATAAGTTTATGGTGGAACAAGTGTCTAATCCTGCTTATGAGAATCCTTAATCTCAAACCATATGACATTTAGTTGATGTTGAATCCTCAATGTATGGAAAGACCTATGCTTACCTAAAAGACAATATCCTTCCTCCCGATCTTTCTGAAAACTAGAATTGCAACTTCATCCACCAAACCACACAACATACCTCAATTGTTGACATACTTTACTGTCGAGGTTTGGATGGTACTCTTCATTGGTGACTAGAACATAACGAGTCTGAGACTGCCTTACATGAGGTTCATGACTATATTTTTGGAACTCATTCAAGCATACTAATCCCAGCGAAGAAACTCCTCTGTTTGGGATATTATTGGCCGAATATGGAGGGGTCTTTTTAGTTTGTTAAGAAATGCCAAAAATGTCAAATCCATGCACCAACACAAGAATTGCAACCGTTCACTTCAACATGGCCTTTTTTTCAGTGGGGACTAGACCTGGTAGGAAAGATTAATCCATCTTCATCCAATGGACACAAATTTATAATCACAACCACAAAGTACTTTACAAAGTGGATAGAAGCTATTTCCCTAACAACAATCACTGGAAAATAGATTTCTTCTTTCATACTGAATTACCTCATTTGTCAGTATGGCATTCCTCAGTCCATTGTCACTGACAATGGTAGACCTTTTAAGAATCAGAATATTTAAGAACTGTGTGAGAGGTTTCATATCCAACATCAATTTTCAAACCCATACTATCCTCAAGGAAATGGCCAAGAAAAGGCATCAAACAAAACTATTATGAAAATCCTAAAGAAAAAAGTTTGTAGACACCTAAAAATGTCCTCTTACGATACCTTCTCACAACATCGCATTATTTAGACACCTTGTAGCATGGTTTTCCCTAGGTACCCATGTCATCACCTAATTAGTTAAATAAATTTTATTTATTTGAGTAATTTCATTTATTCCCTATTTATCCATAATCCCTTCTTCTGTAATTAAATAAACATTTATTTATTTAATTATTCATGACCACTTATCCTCTCTAATTAAATAATTATTTTAATTGTTTAATTAGTCATTTATCTATTCTCCTATCATCAAATAAATATTTATTTATTTAATTATCTTTTTCACCTTCATCTATAGTTAAATAATGATTTTACATTATTTAATTATCTTTCCACATGTCATCCCTATCCTTTATTAGATAATTATTTATCATTATTTAATAATTTTATCATTTTATTGTCCCTCTCATCCATTTTAGGATTTATTTCATTTAAAACAAAAAATAAAAATATTTCTATCTTTTTAAAATCTTATCTCATCTCGTTGTATTTCCTCTTTTGGCAAAAATCAAATCTTATAAATATTCTTCTCTGTCCACATCGAGACTCTATAAATACAGACTCTCACAAGCAATTTGGGAGAGGAGCTTTTGAGTACCCTTACTTTATCAAATTATCTCTACAATCTGTCATCATCTTTCATCCATCATCCTACATCTTCAAACCTTCACTAAATTGTTATGCTGCTATATTGAGCAACCAACATTCCACAATCAAATCCTTCAGAATATTACATTCTTATGTGATATTGAGAAGAACAATGGGGTGAATGCCTATTAATATGCATGTGTGTTTAGATTATATATTTGTTTTGCATATATGTGGGTTTTGCAGGTAACTTCATTGAGGATAGTGAAAAGCTGAATCTCAATCTAATAAGATTTCAAAATAAATTTTTCCTCTGTCTACATTGGTGAACCTGGCATTTTTTGATCTAATCATATGTTTTTGCAAGTTTTTCTTCTAAAAATTTGTGTTTATTTAACAGTATTATTTCCATGATTTTGATCTTTAAAATCTTGTTTAGTTGATCGACATCAAGAGTGCATTCCCTTTCTCCTCACGTTCCCTTAATTTACCTTGACTCCACATCTTTCTCACCACATATTTTTTTTCTTTCATCCAAAATAAATTTTGTATTCTCTTTTTTTCACGTAAAAACCCGCTCTAAAGCAACTTGTGGTTGTTTACGCCCTTGCCTCTCATGCCACCGTATATCAATAGCCTCTTAATACCTTTTGGCTAAACTCCAACCAGAGTAAGGTAGATACTAAATTTGTTCATGATATCCTGGTGGAATCCTTGGTACAACCATCCTTTCGTCGTGTAGTTCCAAAGTAGGGTCTAGATCATTGCTCAGTCTTAAGCTCTTTTTGCCTCTGTTCAAACATCAGAAGATAAAACTCTGTGTGCATAATACTTTCGCCAAGAGCCCTCATCACTTTCTCACAGCTGCCTATCGATCTTCACAAACAAAAAGCCTCGATTAGGAAATCATAGGTTCAACTCCCGCGTATTCACTCTAGGTAAAAACCATAACTTTTTTTTACCAAACTAGATAAAGCCAAGAAAACCCTGTTGTTTTGAATCAACCACAACTCACAGCTGTTTAAGCTCTTGTCTGGATAGAATGTAATCTACTTTAACAAACATCAAAAGCATCAAAGTCATCTCGAAAATATTGCGCTCTCTCTTGCTTCAGAGGAATTTTCTCAGATTTCATTTTTATAGGCCAGTTCGATGCCCAATTTGTTCGGCTAAAGGAGAGGTAATCATATCTTGCAAAAATGTAATCATATCCTACAAAGCCAAAAAATCTCCCGTTTGCTTTTCATACAGGAGAGGTAATCATATTCTACAAATATTATCTTAAAGGATCACTTTCATAAAGGTAATTTAATGGAAATAAATAAAGAATGATTTTGATAGCTTAACATTAGATCTTAATTTCATTTTAATTAGATCTTTCATTTTTTAGATTTTTAGTAGATGTTAGATTTTAGGTTAGAATTTTTAAATTAGTTTTTTTAATTAGATTTTATTAAATTTTAGATCAGAATTTTTAAATTAGATTTTTAAATTAGTTTTTTAATTAGATTTTTTTTAGATTTTAGATTTTAGATTAGATTTTTAATTAGATTTTTATTAGATTTTAGATTTTAGATTAGATTTTTATTTAAGATTTTAAATATAGATTTTTAACTTAGATTTCTAATTTAACTTAGATTTTTAAATTTTTAATTTAGATGGATTTCCAATTTCTAATTTAATTTAGATTTTTAACTTTCTAATTTAGTTTATATTTTTATTTTTTTTCTTTTTAATTTAGTTTCAAATTTTAACAGATTGCATGTTTTTGATCCAATCTCACTTTGACTTGCGAGTTTGTATTTATTCTTGTCTTGGTGACTTTCAGGGGGATCATATGGAGCTCGAAAAGCGTTGGGATCAGTCACAACAACAATTTGGAAAGCGAAAATAACTAGGTGCACTCATTTCATCGGTCATCTCTTAATCATTATTTGCAAACACATTTGGATTTGGGGCTCTTAAAATGAATATTTTCTTCAATCACATATCAAAAATTAGGACTAAAATTAACCATTGTCTTCCATCACATCTTGATTTGGGATCTAAAAAGAATAAGTGCTTCCATTGTTTTCTTACACACATTTCCTTTCTAAGGGTCAATTAACAACTTGGAGTGTCAATCAAGTGTGTGTGTGTGATCACAAACATCCCACTTGGTTTTATTTTGTCCAACCCTTCATAGGAGGCCTGCTAGGGGATTTCATCACCCCTAGGGATGACCTCAATTGAAGTGTGAATCAAAAGACACACTTGTTTGGGAGTTAAAATATTGTCACTCTTGGCTAAGCCCCAAAGAACTTTATACCTTTGGGAAGTGAAGGTGAAGGGTGGTTTACCCCTTTCTCCCAGCTATGTGGCATGATTTTTTTTTAAATCATCCCTAGTCAACCTTATGCATCCTAGCTTGAGACATAATTGGCCATACCCACTTGACTAGTTCTAGGACTTGTTATGTGTCTTCTTCAAGTGCATGCTTAACCATCACATTCATAATTTCAAATTCAAACTTGCTTATGTGTTTTGCGTGTGTGATCATTTGTTTGAAAATTGCCATATCAAGCTATAAACACCAACACATAAACATATTATTCTAATCATCCATAATCTTCCCAAAAAATTCACAAATCATCCTACATAATCCTACAACACCTCAAAACATTCCCACAACCATCAACGAAACATGTCTAATCATTATCCTCCAAATTCATCCCTGACCTATGAACAAAACCAAAGGATTAAATATCTTGACCATCATTTGAAATAGCTTGAAAAACAACTTGAATCCTAACATTTGAATGAAGTGATGCAATCCTCTCATATGCCTTTATCCTCATCCAAAACTACATCATCCAAGTTCAATGTCCACAACTCTCTCCAAAG
The DNA here is from genome assembly GCA_007258455.2 of Sequoia sempervirens. Taxonomy (NCBI): domain Eukaryota; kingdom Viridiplantae; phylum Streptophyta; class Pinopsida; order Cupressales; family Cupressaceae; genus Sequoia; species Sequoia sempervirens. Next base: position 5,485 of record VDFB02350721.1, read on the forward strand.
GATATTAAATGAGAAACCTAAATCTATGTCCTGAAACAAAAATAATATTAAGCAATCCTACCATGTCATGCACCTATCTTCATCCCCCATAAGTCAAAAAAAACCTCATGAGTCTTTCACCCAAGTTAATGAATCTATTCAACCATCCTCTCCTATCATACCATCTATATCCAATGATTCATGGCAATCTCTTAGTCCAAATCATGCTAGCACATACTACCTTGCACATCAAGATCAAAGCATTATTTCCACTCCATCCAATGATACCAAAATTCCACAACCCCTTCCAATCTTTGACCAAGATCCCATCTCTCAAGAACCTCATGATGATCCCCTTCCATCTCAAGAGAAAATCATCCTTCCAAGTCCTCCTTCCACCTCATCTAATGAATCCATACCATCTCATGATTCCATCATATCTAATGATTTTCTACCATCTACTGATCAAGATATGCTTTCCACAAAATCTCAAGATTCCCTTCCTCATCAAGATCAAGATATACCTCCACTCAAGGATACCCCTTCATTCCATGATGATGTTCATCCTTCTCATGCTCAAGATATGCCTTTCATACCAATCCATGATAGTTCCATACCTAATAAAAAGAAAGCTACTCCATCTCCTCCACCTAATGATTCTTTTCCTAGTCAAGATCAAAGTACCCCATCATCCCCATGTCAAGATCCTATCACCCCTCATGATCAGAATACTCCACAAGATTCTATCACCTATATTCAAGCTATTTATGAGCCCTTTACCTATCAAATGGGTTCCCTCACTTTTATCCAAGGTGGTTTACTTGAAGATCTTGTTATTCCTTCCATATCACATCCACCTCGTGATAGACTTGCATCTTGTTTCATAAATAATACATATCCCATTGGAAAACAAATGTGTCAAAATATGAACTACAAAGGAAAAGGATTAGGCCTTCATGGACAAGGTATCCTAGAACCCCTTTGTATCCAAGACAATCCATATTATCATGGCCTTGGTTATATACCTCATGCTCAAGACATTGGTAATAATCATAAGTCCAAATTCCATCAAAATAAACCTAAGTATCCTAGTCCATAAAACCTTCGATCTATCCTAGGTCCTTATCCTCATCCATCAAACCTTCCATCTATCCTTGGTCCTTATCATCAAAATCCTAGTCCATCAAACCTTCCATCTATCCTTTGTCCTTATCATTCAAATCCTAGTTCATCAACCCTTCCATCCATATTAGGGTCCTACATCCCTCCATCTCATATTCATCAAGAACAACAAAGGCACACATCATTGATGCCCTTTCAAAATTATACCTACATTTACGTATCCATAAGAACTTCATATACTTCATCTCCATCCACCCATCCCATTGCTCTGGGAAGCAATTTGGGTGCCAAATGTCAAAAGCTTCCATATCAAAATCCACATATATCAAAGGATCACAATGTCTCCTCGAAGAGACATGCAAAAATAAAAGAAAATCTAATCCAAATTCAAAAGAAAAAAATTCAAAGGCCACAGAGGCCCACAAATCAAAAAGAAAAATTTCAAAGGCCACAAAGGCCCATAAAGAAAAAAGAAAAAACTCAAAGGCTACAAAGGCCCATAAATTAAAAATCAAAGTTAAAAGCTATGTGGATTCCTAAAAGTCTCATAGAAGCAATAAAATCAAAATTGGCATCCAAACTTGCTTATCCAAAAACTCATCCAATTCTAAACATCCTTTATCACCACCATCCATTTTGGGTCCTTATATCCTAAAATCCCCATCCACTCCTCCATCTAAATTTCTAAATTCAATAGCCACTTCCCTTCCATCACTCCACCACCCTTCAAGGTGTGTGTCAATGTTGATCTTTCCATTCTTTCTGTATAACCATCAACAAGCATTCCAATCTCCTATCCATTATCCAACATCCATCCCCCATTATCCTTATTTAATCCAAACTTTTGCATAAGTCCTTAGCTTCTTCCATCATACCATTAATCTACCAACATTTATGAGCCTATCCTCATTGCCATGATTTATTAGAGCACATATTCGAGGGATATTAGCCATAAAACTTGATGCTTGAGTCCTCCCTCCATCTTCCTATCATGCATATATTATGTTCCATATTATTTTATCCCTATCCATATCCTATCTTCCATATTCCTCTTGCACATTACACTTGGGGGAAAGTTTCATCCATCCTGCCATTAATATCCATTATCCTCTTTACATTCATCCTTTACCTTTCCACCTTTGATCTTGGCAAGGCTAAGGATTTTCTTGAATGTCACACATCTTATCATATACACTTTATCCATAGCTTCCATGCCATATCCTGGACCTTATCCATATTCCACCATATGATCTAAATACATCCTTTCTTCCCTTCATTGGTCTTGATGAGGAATAGGGGCAAAATACTTAGGCATTTGTGTCCATATCTTATCTAGTTGATCATGATCATCCTATTCATTAGCCTTATCCTTGTATTCTTCCATTAAAATTTCCTGAAGAAATCCACAAAAAAAAACTCATAAAATGTCTTAAAAAAAAATTGAATATTCTGAAAATACAAAAAAAAACAAAATATCCCCAAAAATACAAAAAAAAATGAAAAAGGTCATGAATTTTTTTTTTAAAAATCAAATAGCCAACAAAATTCCAAGCAATAAAATCAATCCATCCAATCATGTCTTCTAATTTCATCTAATCAATCCACCACCTCAATCTAATCATCCAATCATTCAACCAATTGATCATCTTCATCACATCCATTCATCCATACATCAAAACACTCAAAATTAATTGAAGCAACAATCCAAATGCAATTCATCATCAATCTATAACAATCAAGTCAATCAATATTATCAAATTATCCAATTGCATCAATCAACTTGATCCTAATCTTGTCATAAACCAAATCAACCAATCAATTAGTCAATTATCATCATCCTTGTGTTGATCTAGGGATATATCATTCCCTGCAATGACAACATTGTCATCATCAACCAATCAATCAATCAATAGTTTACAGCTTGACAAGGGGCAATACCTTGTTTGTTTTTGTATCATTTGTACATGCTTTCTTGCTTGTATGTGTTATCATTTTATCTTGCATTTGTATCAAATATGTATCATTCCAACTAATATTCATATCTTGTGTATGCTGGAATAGCTTTTTTCACTATCCTGTGCATCTAAAGTCATATCATACCTTTTGTGCATTAGGACTTTAATGCTCTAAGTTTACTTCCTCACATGTCTAGACAAGGTTGTATTATGTTGGGGCATGAGACACATCATCACCTTGGTCCTCATATCTTGGTGCATAACATCTAGTGCTATATATCAAACATCATGGTTTCTCACCTTCATTGCAGCATAGTGCATCCTTTCATCTCCTTCATCCACTTTCTATCTTGCATCATTCATCTTATCCCTCCTCTATCATTTCATTTTGAGAGCCTACTCGTGTTTTTCCAACCCACCTATCCTCTCAAGGGGGCATCATCATCCTATTATTATATCATCATCATATCCTTACATCATCACCATCATTTTTTCTTTCTCATCATCATCCATTCTCCTCTAAACATACCTTAGATTCTTTGAAATGATGTTACTTAACACAAATCTCATCATCTCGAATATCATCTCAAAGAGGGGAAAAATTAAGACACCTAAAAATGTCCTCTTACGATACCTTGTCACAACATCGCATCATTTAGACACCTTGTAGCATCTTTTTCCATAGGTACCCATGTCATCACCTAATTAGTTAAATAAATTTTATTTATTTGACTAATTTCATTTATTCCCTATTTATTCATAATCCCTTCTTCTATAATTAAATAAACATTTATTTATTTAATTATTCATGACCATTTATCTTCTCTAATTAAATATTTATTTTAATTTTTTAATTAGTCATTTATCTATTCTCCTATAATTAAATAAATCTTTATTTATTTAATTATCTTTTTCACCTTCATCTATAATTAAATAATGATTTTACATTATTTAATTATCTTTCCACATCATCCCTATCCTTTATTAGATAATGCTTTATCATTATTTAATAAGTTTATCATTTTATTATTCCTCTCATCCTTTTTAGGATTTATTTACTTTAAAATGAAAAATAAAAATCTGTTTATCTTTTTAAAATCTGATCTCATCTCGTTATATTTCCTCTTTTTTCAAAAATAAAATCTTGCCAAATCTTCTTCTCCATCCACATCGAGACTCTATAAATACAGAATCTCACAAGCCATTTGTGGGAGGAGCTTTTGAGTACCCTTAATCTATTGAATTATCTCTACAATCTTTCATCATCTTTCATCCATCATCCTCCATCTTCAAATCTTCACTACATCATTATGCTTCTATATTAAGCAACGAACATTCCACAATCAAATCCTTCAAAATCTTGCATTCTTATGCAAGATTGAGATGAACAATGGACTGAATCAGGGCTATTAATATGCATGTTTGTTTAGATTAGATATTTTTTTTACATATATGTGGGTTTTGCAGGTAACTTCATTGAGGATGGTGAAAAGTTGAATCTTAATCAAATAATATTTCTAAATAATTTTTTTCTCCATCTACACAGTCAATGATGTTGGATGTGATTGGCACACTCAACTAAACCCTGCATTATGGGCATACCAAACCAGCATCGGAACACCTACAGGAGCTACACCATATGCCTTAGTATATGGTTCAAAGGCCATTCTACCTATTGAGGTTGAGATACCATCACTCTATGCATCACTAAAGGGAATTATTTTAGAGGAATATTATAGAGTGTCTAGACTTCAAGAGCTGGAACTGTTGGATGAACGTTGTCAACAAGTTGTGGACCATTTGAAGGCATATCAAAAAAGAATTTCCAAAAGCTACAATCACAGAGAAAAACCTAGAGCATTTCAAGTGATGCAGGAGCATCCAGTGGTGTAAGGGTAATCTTGCATCACCGAAAAATAGTTAAATTTCAAGTTTCTTGGTTTTTAGATGTTTTTACATTTTTGGATACCCTTTTCATCATAATGAAATTCCCAATTTACGGTTTTTATTTTCTATTCCCAGGTTGAAAGATATTGCAGTTTTAGTTTCCTAGATTTGCACTTGAAAATCTTCCGAGTTAGATTTGAGGCACTTAGAGTTCCCGGATCGGCCCCAAAACTTGCCAAAATTAGCATAGCAGATTTCATGCGCATTTTTGACTTCGAGACCTTTCCAACGGTTCAAAAAGCTCGCAAATTAGAGTCTCGGATCAAAAGTTATTGCCTCGAGAAGTTGGTGTACTTTCTAGAAGATACAATTGCAAATATTCTTTTGAAATTTGAACTTCAAGTTGTAATTTTTTGGTGCCAAACTGTCTAAACTCAAATTTGAATGTTGTTTTGGCTCCAAACTAAAGAGGAGCTCTATTTATGGGCGGGTTTCTAATTTTTGGGTAACTTTTTGGGGACAAGCTCACATATTGCGAAAGGGTGATTCTGTAGCTTTCTGTAACTTGCATGTGTTGGAGAACTTGGGGATTTGAGATCCTCTGCATGTAAGAAGCTCCATTTTCTGAATAATAAAATTATTCTCTTGTTTGTGGGTTATTTCTAAGTCTCGGGCCGCCTCATTAAGTGGTATCAGAGCTAGGTTTTCTTGAGCGTGTGGATAGATCGCTAATCGTGAGGTAGTTCACACCAAGACCGTGGTTGTGGGTCAAGGTCAAGAAAGATGCCTCCAATAGTGATTCCTAGTAGGCACTGGTGGTGCTAGAGGTGGTCGAGGTGGCAAAAATGCTGGTGGAAGAGATGCACTGGCAGCCCTCCAGAGGTAGATTGATGTGTTACAAGAGAAGTTGAGAAGAGGGTTAAACCCGAAGGAGGAAAGTGAGGATGAAGGAGAGGAAGAAGGTTCAAATGTAGAAGAGGAAGAAAAAGAAATTAATCAAGACCAAATGTGGCTAATAAGGGCCATTTCGAAGATCGGGAAAAGACCCAGCGCAAAAGTCCCCAATTATTCTGGAAGTCTAAACCCGGAAGAGTTGATCGACTGGATCAATGAGCTAGAAGAATATTTTGAGTATGAGGAAATAGAGGACCCAGATCGGGTTAAGTTTGTGAAAATGAAGTTGAAGGGCCACGCCAGTATTTGGTGGAAAGAGGTCCAGTTGGAAAGAAATCAAAGAGGAAAAGGAAAGATCACCAGATGGGATCATATGGTAGAGAAACTGAAGAAGCAGTTCATACCAGTGGACTATGAGTTAGATTTGTTAAAGAAATTGCAAGGGTTGAAGCAAGGAAGCAGATCTGTGAAAGAATATACGGAAGATTTTCACAAAATAATCATCAGAATAGGCCACATCGAGGCCAATAAGGAGAAGGTATCCTGATATCTTAATGGGTTACGACCGAGCATTCAGGAGGAGTTAAGCCTAGTCAGAATGACCACCATTGAGGATGTGTATCAGTTTGCTCTGAAGGTGGAAGAGAAGCTGAACAAAAGATTTGATGGCGCTAAAAAGGACGAGGAGGTCAGAAATCTGGAAGGGCAATGGAAGACCTTCGGTGAAGCCGGTACCGATGATGAAAAGAAAAAGTGAAGATGTAGGTACCAAATAGCCAAAAGAAATGACAATCCCCACTGATCAAAAACAAAGGGTGATCAAAGAGGTAGAGGATGAGGGAGATATGGACAAGGATCTAGAAGAGGTGGTTTCAGAGGAACATGTTTCCAGTGTGGTGAAGAAGGGCATCGAGCCTATGAATGTCCACAACACCAAGGAAGGGCAGACAAAAGGCCAAAAGGTTGTGGAAGGGTTGTGCATGCAGATGAGGAGGCCCAATCTAAAAATTCTAATGATGCTGAGAGGGGAGAAGCCCTAGTGATTAGGAGAGCCCTGGAGACTAAGGAAAAGAAACCAGAACAAAAGAAGAATCTATTTCGCACAAGGTGCAAGTGTGAAGAAAAATGTTGTGATGTCATTATTGATGGTGGGAGCACTGATAATCTAGTGTCAAAGGAGATGGTCAAAAAGTTGAAGCTGAAGAGGGAAAGACACCTGCATCCGTATCAAATTGCCTGGTTGCAGAAAGACCACAAAGTTTTGGTCAATGAGCAGTGCCTAGTAAAATTCAAGATCGGGAGCTACCATGATGAGGTACTCTATGATATCATCCCTATGGATGCATGTCACATGTTGTTGGGGAGGCCGTAGTTGTTCAATAGGTGAGCTATACATGATGTCCATACAAACACTTATTCCTTGACAAAGGATGGGGTTCGTCACAAGTTGAAACCCTTGAAGGAGACTGAAGAAAAGGTACACAATAGTGCTAGAATTTGTTATGTAGATGGAAGAAAGTTTTTAGAAGGTATTAAGCATGAGCGTGTGTGTTATGCATTGATTCCTAGAGTGAGTAAGGAGGATAGTGAGAAGGTTCCAGAAGAAGTTTCTGAGATGTTGGATGAGTTTCAGGATATTGTTTTTGATAATGTACCTAAGGTTTTACCACCAATAAGGAAGATCAGTCATCAGATTGACTTGATTCCTAGAGCCAGTTTGCCAAATAAGGCAGCTCATAAAATGACTCCAGCAGAAAATGAGTTGAACAGACAAGTTCAAGAGTTGTTGAGAAAGGGTTTGATATGAGAGAGTTTGAGTCCATGTACAGTACCTGCAGTACTAGCACCAAAGAAGGATGGGGAGTGGAGGATGTGTACAGATTCCTGAGCCATAAACAAGATAACAATCAAGTACAAATTTCCCCTACCAAGGATGGATGACCTGATGGGTAGCTTGAGTGGAGCTCAGATCTTCACAAAGATTGATCCTGAAGAGTGGATATCACCAGATCCAGATTCGAGAGGGAGATGAATGGAAGAGCTGCCTTCAAGACCAAAGAGGGCCTGTACGAGTGGTTAGTCATGCCTTTTGGGCTAACCAATGCACGAGCACATTCATGCGGCTCATGAACGAGGTACTAAAAGAATTTCTGGAAGTTTTGTTATTGTGTATTTAGATGATATTTTGATTTTCAGTAAGACGTTGGATGAGCATCTGATGCATATTCAAAGAGCCTTTGAGAAGTTAAAAGAAGAGAAACTGTTGATTAATCCTGGCATAGCGCAGCTTTTGTGAAGAGGGAGTTAGTGTAATGGGGTTCGTTGTCTCAGTTGCAGGTCCTTCAAGATGGACCCAGAGAAGGTGAAGGCTATTCTGGAATGGCCTACCCCAAGAACTGCTACCAAGGTGAGATCTTTCCATGGTTTGGCTAGTTTTATAGAAAGTTCATTAGAAACTTTAGTAGTATTTGTGGACCCCTGACTGAAACAATGAGAGGGGATAGAAAGAATTCAAGTGGAGCACTGGAGCGGCAAAAATTTTTGAACTGTTGAAGTAGAAGGTGACAGAGCAATCTATTCTAGCCCTCCCAGATTTCAACAAGGTGTTTCAGGTGGATTGTGATGCTAGTGGTTGTGCCATTGGAGCATTTTTGAGCCAAGAAGGTAAGCCCATTGCCTATTTCAGTGAGAATTTAAATGATGCCAAGAGAAAGTATTTTATATATGATCAAGAATTTTATGCTTATAGTTCAAGCATTAAAGAAATGGAGACATTATTTGTTGTCAAGGAATTTGTTCTATATATCATCATCGTGCCTTGCAAGACCTAAATAGTCGTAAAAATTAAATCAGAGGTATATGAAATGGGTAGAATATTTGTAGAGCTATACCTTTGTTCTAAAGAATAAGAATGGGAGGTCAAATAGGGTTGTAGATTCCTTAAGCAAGAGGCATACATTGATGACAAAGATGCAGACAGCTTTTGCTGTCTAATGAACCCAAGACACTGTATGCAGAAGATCCTGATTTTGCAAAGGATTGGAAAGCTTGCAAGGAACCTGTTACAGTGGACATGACAAGGTGGCTGGATTTCATAATCCAGGATGGCATGTTATTTAAGGGAAGTCAATTGTGCATCCCGAGGAGTTCCATGAGGGAGAACCTGATAAAGGAGAAGTATAGTGGAGGAATGGCAAGATATTTTTGTTGGGATAAGACCATTTCCATTATTAGTGAGCATTATTATTGGCCTCAATTGTCACAAGATGTGAAGAAGTTTGTACAAAGTTGCAGGGTATGTCAGATGGCTAAAGGAGTGAGTCAGAATATAGGCTTATATTAGCCTTTACCTATACTAGAGAGGTAGTGGGAGGATATAAGTATGGACTTTTTTCTGTATTCTGCTGGCGACACAACGCGGGAATGATTCAAATTTCTTTTGTGGTGGTTGATAGGTTTCAAGATGACACATTTCATTCCATGTCATCGAAGACCCATGATGCAAAATTCATTGCTGACTTGTTCTTCAAAGAGGTGGTGGAGGCTACATGGTCTCAAAGAGTATTGTTTCGTGATCGTGACACCAAATTTGTGGGGTACCTTTGGAGGACCTTGTGAAGAAGTTGAAGATAGAGTTGAAGTTTAGTTCTCTACACACCATCCACAAATAGATGGGCGCATGTATATTGTTACTGCGGAGTCCTCAAAATCTTGAGATGTTTGGTAGTAGATAAACCCAAGGGATGGGACTTGATCTTACCCCAGGCAGAATTTTCTAACAACAATTCTGTCAACAGAAGCATTGGTAGATCACCATTCCATTTTGTATGGAGGTAGCCCTAGAACAACTCCAGAATTGAGGAAGATGGACCAAGAGAAGAAAATAAGTGCTGAAGCTGAAGATTTTGCAGAACACATCAAGGATATACATGAGAAGGTAAGAGAACATATTAACAAGATGAATATGCAATATAAGGCTAAGGCAGATCAGAAGAGGAGGTATAAGGAGTTTCAGATTGGTGATGAAGTTATGGTCCACTTGAGGAAAGAAAGGTTTCCAGTGGGAACATATAACAAATTTAAGATGAAGAAGTTCGGTCCCTGTAAAATTTTGAAGAGGCATGATTCAGGGAATGTATATGAGGTAGAGTTGCCGGATGGATTCAACATTTCCCCTGTGTTCAACATTTTAGATTTGACAGAGTATCATGAAGGTGGCACAAGGAAGTACCAATGATTGAATAGTGTGGGATTCTAGCACCTACTTCAAAAAATGAGATTGAAGAAATCCTAGATAGTCGTGTGGTAAAGAGTACAAGGAATAGGTAGTATGAAGAATATCTGGTGAAATGGAAAGGAAGGCCTATTGAAGATTCATCCTGGTTGCCTAAGGCAGAGGTCGACCATTTGGGTTTTCCTCCACCATTTGAGATGTGATGGGGTCACTTCTCAAACTACCCTGGGTGTCTGATGCAGGAGCATCCAGTGGTGTAAGGGCAATCTTGCATGACCCAAAAATAGTTAAATTTCAAGTTTCTCAGTTTTTAGATATTTTTACATTTTTGGATGCCCTTTTTGTCATAATGAAATTCCTAATTTATGGTTTTTATTTTCTATTCCCGAGTTGAAAGATATTGTAGTTTTAGTTTCCCAGATTTTCTCCTGAAAATCTTCTGAGTTAGATTTGAGGCATTTAGAGTTCTCGGACTAGACCCGAAACTTGCCAAAATTGGTGTAGTGGATTTTGAGCGCGTTTTTGACTTTCAGACATTTCCAACGGTTCAAATGGTTTGCAAATTGGAGTCCTGGATCAAAAGTTATGGCCCCGAGAAGTTAGCACACTTTCTAGAAGATACAATTGCAAATGTTCTTTTGAAATTTGAACTTCAAGTTGTAATTTTTTGGTGCCAAACCGCTTAAACTCAAATTTGAATGTTGTTTTGGCTCCAAACCAAAGAGGATCTCTATTTATGGGTGGGTTTCTAATTTTTGGGTAACTTTTTGGGGACAAGCTCGAATATTGCGAAAGGGTGATTTTGTAGCTTTCTATAACTTGCATGTGTTGTAGAACTTGGAGATTTGAGATCCTCTGCATGTAAGAATTTCCATTTTTTGAATAATAAAATTATTCTCTTGTTTGTGGGTTATTTTCTAAGTCTCGGGCTATGCCCTCATCATCAAGTTGGTGACTTGGTCTTAAAGGAAAACCCTTGAATTCAACAAGACACAGAAAAGAAATGGAAGTTTGAACCTAACTGGCTAGGTCCCTTTGTTGTCATAGTAGTCTATGTATCTGGAGCCTATAAGTTGTCTACACTTGAAGGGGATTTGTTTGATGAACCTATTGACAGTCTCCATCTCAAAAAATTCTACAATTGAATCATCTAGTGGATGGTTAAAATCTTGGGAAAATGGTCGCCTTGATGAAACCTTGAAAACAGGCATCTTGATGATAGAAAAATACAAAAATACAAAATAAAATCTTAAAATCATAAAAATTGAAAAAGTGCAATAAAAAAATGTAGTGAAAACCTAGAAACATGTGCTACTTGTGATTTAAACTAGCTTTTCCATCTATTAGATGCATGTCTTGGTCATTCACTTTCACCATCATTGCCCCTATCATTGAAAAGAAAACCTCATGTACATATCCTGGCAATGTGGTTGTGTCTCAGCCTAGCTTGGGGGGGGGGGAAATCCTGAACTCATTGGGGGAAATAAACTTTGAGCTTAATCAAATCGACAAATAGAAGTATGAAAATGAAGAAAATAGAATGATCATAGGAAAACTCAACATTGAAGATATATCAAACATCAAAACATTTCAAAAAATCAACCTTCCATATCAAACAGCTAAAATCAAAACAATCAAAACAACTTTAGATGGATGATATTCTTTTGAATCATGAATTTATCACTTTAGCTTGAATGTTCAAATGTTGTACTTTGATTTTTGTTATCATTTCTTTGGAGCAACTCGATGATGTATTGAACTAGAGAAGCTAGGAAGGAGAATGGTATTTTCTTTGTCTACTATCTGGGAGTTAATTATTATTACTATGTGAATTATCACAAGATGTGCTCTACAAAGTATCATTGATGACATTTTGAATTCACATAGAAAAATGAGTAATTCTTGTTTGTTTACACAAGAAATGCTCAGGACATCTCAGTTTAATTATACCTAGATGCTTGTGCTAACTTACAATATCAAAAATCATGAAAGTAGTACTCAGGTCATCATTGGTCTAAATTATACCATTGATGCTTATACTCACTTTCAACATTTTAAAGGCTCAATGGTGATAAAAATCATGATAAATGGATTGTTAAGATGACAACTTTGGCATATGTAGATTTTCATGGTTAAATTAGATTGTATTTATGTTAGTTTAGCATCTGCAGAGTAGTTTATTCCAAAGACTGGTGAAGAAATTAAAAAATGTTGTATCTTTTATCATTAATGGATTGAGTATACTTGATATTAACAAAAAAATTATCAATATCATGTAGTTGCATAATCATTTTCATTGCATACATTGGAAACCATTATTATATCATTTAATCATTCATAGATTTGATCATATATTTGCATTTATCATATCATATTTTTCATTTGTGCATCACATCATATAGTGGCATAAGAAAAATATCAAAAACAAATCATCTACATAGCTGCATTTTCATTAACTTTATCATATCATACATCATACATTAGAATTATCATCATATTTGATCATTCATTCATCCATTCATTACATCATATATTTGCATTTGAAATACCAAAAATAAAGTGCATCATAAAACATTTGCATCATCATGTCATATATCATAGAAACATCATATCCAAAATCATACATATAGTTGCATTATCATATATTCATGTATATACATTATCATACATCTATCGGTCCATGTAAATACTATGGGAACCATGCATCCATACATCATCATTATAAGCATAATCACATTTAACATCATAAATAGAACATCATAAAATCCTAGCATGTTATCATGATCATAAATTGCATCCATAACATCATCATATAAAACATCACATGGCATATAGAACAAGAAATTTAAATACATCCATCATAGGCATCCATTATAAGCATCCATCATAGAACCATATAGAACACATATAGATTGATAAATCCACCGCATATCATATGAATCTAAAAAATCATAATGTCAAGTATACAATTATGTCTAAAATATAAAGAGACACAACATCAAAATGGTCGTGAATCAAAAACTTAGAGTATACATCATGTCTCAAAATAAAAAAGGGAATCCAATCATGAAGCTATGTGCTACTAGCCCTAGATGGTACCGACAACTCTAGACCATTGCCTCCCCCACCAGACGTACTAGGATCTCTTGGATCTCTCAGAAGAGGCTGTGCCACACCCCTATTGGTAGTCCCACAATGAGTCCTATCAGATCGAGACTCAGCATAACTAACTCTCTACTTTGTAGGAACTGCATCATGGTATTGACCTCTATAGTAATTGGCTTCTCGACCCACATGGATAACCTATCTCATATAATCAACTACAGAGGTACCTTCGAATAATCTCTGTAGTCTATTGGCCAATCCCTGTGCTTGCTCTGCAATCTATCTAGTTGCATCTCTCTCTGTTGTCACAGAGGCTATTTGTGCTTGTGCAGTTGTCAACTATGCCTATACCTGTGAGAGAGCCTGTGCATGAGTTTGTGCCTATGTATGTTGAAACATAGATTTTTGGGACCCTATGGACTACTCTTGCACTTCTAGGGTTTTTCACCTAAAAGGAGAGAGATAGGGCTAAAAATGATTATGATTAACTCAAATCAAGATGTATGCAATGTTTTTTAATGTAAATGAATTTAACTAAATGCAATTGACTAATCTAAATGACTAAGAATGAATGCAAAAGTGAGATTTATGCGGGTATGTGCAGGATCATGATGGGCCAAAAAGTGACAATATGATGGGTATGTGTAGGGTATGTGGCTGATCACTTTTTTTTACCCAAAATTGATGAAACAAAAAAGGTTTTTAAAGGAGATTCTCAACTTTCCACCAATATAAATTATTCTTTATTTTAATTTAATAAATAATTATTATTAATTTTCATTTGAATTATGACTAAATTCTAATTGATAGGCTGATTTGAAAACATCTATAGCTTCAAATGATATCACATTTTTTTAATCCAAAAACATGTGTCACATCTCTATGCTTCACATACTATAAGATTTTTTAAAAATTGAATTTTATGAAGTTTTGGACTGCTAAGGTGGTCGCATTACACGAAGTTTTATATTTTTAAAAAGTTGCAATAAAAATTCATAATTAATTATTTACTTGAAAAAAAAAATTACAAAAAATATGCATCAAGCATCGACATGAGTCCTCTTAATTTATATCTAAAATTATTATTAAAAAATATTATCATTTTCTTGTGGTTAGGTGGTCGTGATAGGACACCTACTTCTTTTACTTTTTCCCCGAAATTTAAGTACTAATGCGATTGAAATTTGAAATTTCACCAAACGATTTTTAAAAAAAAAACCCCAGTAGTTTAGGAAACTCTTATCCAATTTGCTACGATTCTATTCTTACATATTTTGAAATAATATAGATAACTTATTCAAATTTTACGCTAAGTTTCCCAACTCGGGATTTTTCTAATTTTTGGCCACCATGTAAATTGCTTTTTCCATGATGATCCCCGCATTACTCCCATGCCTTGTTTGAAAACATAGTGTGATATGAAAGCAATGAAGAAAATGAATGAAATAAAGCGTAACAAAAAGAGATGGGTCAAATTAGAGGCACCCGGGAAAAATTATGATGAACCTCGAATGTTCTCGAATGCTTATCTAAATTACTAATTTTTCATAGTGGGACTCCATTCACCTGTGGTGATTAGAATTAGTCCTCCGTGAAAAAGTGTCAGATGGCTTCGATCTAATGCACATCCAGACTAATGTACCTGATTTTCATCCTAAGGTGGGACTCATTCACCATAGTTGGAAAATCATTCCTCTCCCAAATTTCTAAAAAACTAGGAGATAACTCTACAACACTAGATCTAGAATTGTCTGCTTGTTGGGTTGTCATAGTCAGATTTGCAAAAAATGGACAAATAACTCTCTCCAAACTTGAAATTGACTCAAGTTGACTTGAAGCACCTAGTTGACTTTGAAAAACCAATCTTCATTAATAAAAAGGCTTTGCAGACATGCAAATAGGGTAAAAATGGTTGAGGGTTAGTGAATAGGGGTTTGCCTTGGTCAAACCCCACTTGTCGTAATCAAACCCTTATTAAAATAAGGAAATGCAAGAGAGATAAACTAATAACATACAAATGCTATCAACTTTACTCCAACCTTGATGCTTGCAAAATGTAGTAATGTCAATGGTTGCTTCCAAAGTTCCTCAAGAGCGCTCTTTGAATTGCTACGTAAAAATTCCAGTCGCTTATACTGTTTGAATATGATATGTGAATGCTGGATGATGTAAAACGGAGGTGAAAAACACTTTATTTATACACCATTGTGCCTTTAGTATCCATTCATACCCCCATCATAGGCTCCCCATCAAGTGATTTTGAATAAAAATCCTAAAAGAAATTTGGAAATATTTTGAATTTGGGGCCAACGGGGACTCATTTGCCACCCATGGCGAATGGGTTCCACCTAGGACCCAAAAACATGTGTCAGGAAAAATGTTGTATTTAATGTTATTTGTCAGGATAACATTCAAAAATACACTTGATTACAACTTATGGGAGCATAAAGAGACCAAATAAAGCATGAGAAGGGTGTAAATAGTGAAAATATGCCTAGAAAAGCATGAAAGCTTGTTACAAGACTTTACAACACTTGAAAATAGGACTTGTTTAGTGATGAAAAGGTGGTTTTTAGGTAAATTGCATTAAATAGAGTCTAGAAGAATGTAGAAATGTCTTACAGCACTTCACAACACCTTCACAAGATGTTCTTTGAATTTTAGTACCTAAATCAACATGTTCAAGCCATGTTACAACATAAAATAAGAGCAACATAGTTCCAATACCATGAAACAAGACCTAAAAGTCCATGAAAATGACAAGGGGCCATTTTTCTATGGCACATTTGTATCTATGCCTATGTCTAGACTAGCAACCCCTAGGCATGTGCTAGCTGACACTGTAGTGTCTACACCTAAACCTGTAGGTTGGAAATCTAGGTCTATTGTTGCTGGAAGGGTACTCCAATCTACACATGCTACTTTGTTGTAGCTACCAGTGATCACCTCTTATAGGGCACCATGAAGTATCTAACCTCAAATGTCGGGCCTCCTCCACCGTCATCTCGTCCATCATCCCCATCTCCATCACCATCTTTTTCTCCATCTCTATCTCCCTCCTCATCATCACTGCTCTCCACATCCTCTGAATCCTCCTCCTCTTCATCTCCCCCATCTCTCCTATGTGAGCACCCATGTAAGAGTGCTATCTCCTCCTCACCTGATATCGACACTAGCTCATATGGAACAAAGATCTGTGGGAACAAATGTAAAATGAGGTATTGTGCATACTCCTCAGTACTTGAAGACTCAATGATCTTAAGATGAATCTCCCAAATAATGGTCTATAGACCCTAGCACTCCTACACTACAGCATCATATGATAAGTAGGTTCCCCACTCAGTGGCATCTATCTAATGTCGTGCATAATGTGCAACACCCTGGGGCATGCCCTATACTCTACCATATTGTCTAAGCACCCTCCTCACCATAAATCTCTCAATGATGAAATGTGTCCTACCAATCAAATACAAGGACTGGAATAAGTATGGCATCTTTGTATCATCCTCTAGCCAGTGCTCACAATCAAGATAGGGTCACCATGTAACTATCTCTACATCATTAAGGACTCTCCTCCAATGCTCCAGTTTTCCCAGTCTAGGCTGAGCAACTGGACCTGCATATGCATGAACATATGACCTCATGGTGGGTCATTGTCTATCTGCAAGTAGACGAGTGACCACTATATGCTCCCGTACCCACACCTAAAGTAATGTAAATCCTGAAGACAAACTGGCCCCTCAGAGGTAGACCACCTGATGCAAATCATGGTATAGATGGGAAAGCATGCACATACCCCAGGCATATCTATTACCATGGACAATCATGCTTTCCAGAATCTGAACCCACCCAACTAAAAGTCCCTTTGACCTATAATCAGGAAAAAGGAACCCTCCAATGAAACCAACAAGTATCAATGGAAAGGTAGCATAGGAATCAATCATCTCTCTCCATAGAATCTCGTATCCACAAATCGTATCATCCTAAAAAAACCCGGTGTAGTGCATCAGTCCCACCCTACTCACTAGAATCCTAAACTACCTGCTCCCCAACAACAGGTCTCTGCAAGATCTTTCATACATCCTCTGGGGTCACTGTTATCTCTCTAGTGGACAAATGAAAGGTATTGTGCTCACTATGCCATCTCTTTGCTAAGGCCGTCAATAATCCCTGATAAATCCTAATCTAGGGCATATCTAGAAGAGAAGACAAACCACATCATGTGATAACTACTGTCTCAAGTTGCACTAGCTGTGATATCAAATCAAATGTCCTAGGAAACCGCTCTCGGATCTGTAAGTTTGTCAAAGGATCCTATCATCATAGAATATCAAAAGTCGGTAATCTTTGTCAATTAATCATACATCAATCAGCCTTTCAAATCTAATCAGCTCTAGTGAGACTTTGATCAAATCTCATGAGCAACTATCATTGAACCTCACCTATCATGAGGTCAATCATCAATCAATCATTCATCCTCACCTATCATGAGGTTTATCAATCAACCTATTAATGAACCTCACCTATCATGAGGTCAATCAATCATTTTTTCATTGATTATCACCTATCATGAGGTCAATTATCATCAATCAATTATTGCATCTCACCTATCATGAGATCAATAAACATCTAATCTATCAGTATCATCAATCAACATCAACTCAAATTTCAGGTTGACATAATTGAAATTTATCAAAATCATGGAGTTTACTCACAATTTATATCTTTCTAACTTTAAAGTGCTAGAACATTGATTCAATGCACCAAAGAAGTCAATGCACTATTAAAACTCATCAATGCACCAAAAGAGGTGGTCATTACACCACATCAGTGGATGTGCTATTTTGGGAGACTGATGTGCTATTTCAGGAGACCAATGCGCTATTTCAGTGGATACGCCATTTTGGGGGTTTCAAAGCGCTAATCTATGTGGTCAATGCATTAAATTAGTCAATGCACTAATCTATCAAACCAATGCAATAAATTATCTATGTAATGTGCTAAACTAGTCTATGTGCTATTTTAGCCTACCAAAGCACTAAATCATCTAACCTAAGTGTTATTTCTATCGATGCGCTATTACAAAGTTTCAAAATGCTACATCAGAGGTTTAAAGCGCTAAAATACCAAAAAACTGATTTAAAATGACTAAAATAAGTGGGAAATTGAAATGCACAAATTACGAGGAGGTTTCTAGGGTACATATCGAAGGTCCACACGTGGCCAAGCGGTTGTGTCATTGCATGCACTCGAAATGGTGAGTGTGGTAGGGAATAACCATTTTGCTCCAAATGCTAAGTTTTCTCTCACTCTCAAATTTTAAAACTCAATATGCACAAATGAATTTGAAAATCAAAATTTTGACCTTTTATAGGTTAATTAAGAAGGATTTTTAAGGGATTTATTTAATTTTAGTTTTTTTTAAAGGGGCTTAAATTAATTATTTCATCACGGGGGCATTTTTCACATTATTTGTCGTGATATAAATCGTTTCATCATGAAATCATAAAAATAAAAAAAATAAAAAAAAATTCAAAAATTCATTGATTTATCTCTTGGAAGTTAGTGTCTGGGGCATATCAGAAAATTTTGTCACTGCTAGGAACAAAATTATTCTTTGAACCAATGTGTAAACACATCACTTCAAAGAGGGGAAAAATGTATACACCTAAAAATGGTCTGGATAAATTTGATTAATTAAATACATTTATTTGATTAATTAACCTTTAATTAATCTACTATTAAATAAATAAAGTTATTTATTTATATAGTTTATTTCCTTAATTCTTCTATTCTATTTACATTCTTTTAATTATTTATTCCCTCTTAATTAAATAAACTAAATCATATAGTCTTATTTAATTATCATTATCCCTCTTTTATTAAATAAACAATTTCAAATATTTTTTTATTTCATAATTGTTATTTCTTCCAAATATTCCAATTTCCTCTAAATTGAATATTTCCAATTTCTTGTTAATTTGAATAAATCCAAATATTCAATTAAAGCATATTTCTACAGCTATTTCCTCTTTTCACTCATTATATGCACCAAACAAAATTAGATATTTTATATCTAATTAATTCAACACAGCCTTCATGGATAAACTTGGAGACAAATTATAGACAAATTGGAAATCAATTTGGCTATCTTCTTCCATTGATTCTTCCTATCCTCTAGTAGAATTTTTTTTAGGGAGGAACCGACATCCATATTCTTCTCAGGCTTCTTCATCCTTTACCATTGAATCTTTCAAGTTAAATCTAGACCTTTGCTTTGCTGCCACATCACAAATATACTCCCAAGAATCTATAAATATAGCTTCTTTCTACAAGAAAAAGATCCCAACTTTGTGCAATCTTACTCTACAAAAATAGCATTAGAGAAATTA
>VDFB02350722.1:0-24969 GCA_007258455.2 Sequoia sempervirens
TGATGCCGTACGGATTTTCCTGTAGTGCTGAGGCCGTACGGATTTTCCTGAGGCGACTGATGCCGTACGGAGTCTCCTGAGGCAACTGATGCCGTACGGCTAGGACTTCACTGAGCTGCCGTACGATTTCACCCCTGGCACCAATTTCAATCTGGAATAACCGTACGGTGTAGGACTTCACCAAATTTTCCAGTTACAAAGGCCGTACGGTTTTACCCTTGGCGAAATTCTCAACTTGCAGAGGCCGTACAATTTCTACTGGTAGATTCTCAGCTTGCAGAGGCCGTACGATTTCTACTGGCAAATAGAACAAAAACTGGGAAATGTGAAAATACCGTACGGTTGGAGAGTTCCTTGGATGCCGTACGATGTCAGGCTCTGAGTGCCGTACGTTTGATGAGTGCCGTACGTCCTCCACAGGCTTGAAGTCTTTTAGACGCCGTACGACTTCCTTCCCTGGCGAATTGTGTTGAGTGTAAAATCTCTGAGGCCGTACGCCTTCCTTCTCTGTGCCCTGTGTGCCTCTCTGGGGCGGTACGCCTTCCTTCTCTGTGCCCTGTGTGCCTCTGCAACGGAGAAACTCGTGCAAGTTCGTCCTCCCTTCTTCTCCTCTGTGCTCTTGTCTCCGACCTGTGGCTTCTTTAATTGGCCGTACGGTTTTAGGTTTTATATTTATTTTATTTCTTTCCTTACTTGCCTTCACCCTTGGCCGTACGCCTTGCTTCCTCTTCGGGTTTTGAAATATTTTAATCTTCTTTCCTTTAATCTTTCGCCTTTTACTCTCCTCAGTTAATTTCCCTTTTGGCCGTACGGTTTTAATGCTCCAGGTATTTATTTTAATCTTCCTTACTTTACTTAATTTAATATTTCTCCAGATGGCCGACTTATTTAATTTATTATTTAATTTATTCTCCCTTCGTTTGCTTTCTTTTCCGACTTCTCTTTCGTTTCTTTTAATTTTCTCTTCTTTTTCTTTTTCTTCACTTACTCCATTATTTTCTTTTATTTTCATAGCTTCTTTTCTATTTATTTTTATTTTTTCCAACTTCCGTTCTTTTTCTCTCTCCTCCCTTCTCTCTTCTTTTCCATTTTCCCTTTCATCTCTTTTTTCTCTCTCTTCATCTCTTTTCTTTTTTTCTAATTTTTTAATTTTTTCATACTTTTCATTTTTTAATTCCAACACAATTTTTTCATCTCGTACCTGTTAAAACTTGTGGACTGGCGTATCATCCAGTTTTGCGATACCTTCTTTATATTCTCCATACTCAGGTGGGAATGTTTCACTGGTCAAGCCATTATCTTTTTCTACTTCCCCCTCCTTGACCTGCAGCATGTGGCAATCCGGGTGGAAGACTTCATAATCCTCCATCTGCTAGTGAAACAGTCCGCTCAGTGAACTGGTCTCATCTTCCGAGCAACTGCCGATCTCCAATACCCCTTCTTCATCTGGTTCCATTGTCTTTCTCTCATCATCATCTGAGTCACCTCCAGATTTCGATGCCGAAGATGCCAGATCCTCACTGACGGCCTGATTCTTCAGATCAATGGTGTATTTCCTCCCCCGATTTTCTATTGAAAGCGTATTCCGCTTCCAGTTGTGAGTTGCCTTGGCAGCAATCAGCCATCCCCGTCCCAAGAGTGCATCGTACGCTTTTTTCTCCATTGGGATGACTACAAAATTCAACAGAAACAGTTGCGTGCCGATCGAGACCTTCTGCTCCATTAGTATACCCAACGGTCTGATGCCATGTTGATCTGCTCCCACGAGGTGGAATGTCGGGGGCCAAAGAGTCAGCTTACCCAGACACTTCCAAGTCTCTTCTAGCAGTACGTTTACTCCTGAACCACCATCGACGATAGTATTAGATAATCTCATGCCCAAGATTTCCATCTCGACGACGGCTGGTTTCCTCCCGATGCTTACTGCTAGGAGCATTGGATCCGAAGTCTCGGCTACCACTTCTGGCGTACGTTCTGGTGAACTCTTTGGAAGAGTTTCTCCAATAGCATTGGTAAGTGCTACTTTGAGAGAAGGCATTGTTTGCAAAAGATCAGTTACCTTAATGGGTACGGTTGTGTGAAGCACCTGCCGTACGATATTCTTCTCCGACTCCGACTGTAGCAACGTACTGGTGGCTTTATAGCTCTTGCCTTCATTCATCATTGCCTCTGCTACTTTTGTCTTGGCCTCCCAAAATCTTTCTTTCTCCGTACGAGGATCTGGATAATTTGCTCGTTTTGACTGTGCTCTCGTAATCGCCAAGACCTCCTCGTCGGCTACCTCCAGCATATTGATACTTCCTTTTTGCTTCGGACAGTCGGTGTCTTCATGATCACCCGGTCCACACCACTTGCACAGTTTTCCCCCATTGCCTCGGCCGCTCTGACAATCCCTCGCAAAGTGACCCCATTCTTAACAGTTCCTGCACTGGATCATCGGTCGTCCTTTGCTGTCGTACTGAATTTTACCTCTCGGCGTATTTTGCCGATTGTTGCGGTAGCCTCCAGGGGATGCATTGTTGTTCTGTGGCTTCGGTGGCGTGGTTGGAGGTGTTGACTGTTCGCCTTGAGTGAAGAATACTTGCGAACTTTTAGTTTTTAAATTGTATGGGCACTCCTTGACGGAGTGTCCCATTACTTGGCAGATGTCACAGAATAACTTCTTTGGGCAACTTGCCTTTGTGTGACCTTCTGTTTTACAGTCCGTACACCATAATTCATTGGCCTCTTTGGATCCTTCCCTGTCGGCCTTCAGATCTTTCATTATCCGCATCATATCCCGCCGAAGGGCTTGTACGGTTGCCGATTCATCGTCACTGTCCTCGGCACTCTCGTCGTCATCCCTCCTCTTTCCCTTCGAGGAAGTCCTATTTTCACTTTCAATATCCATCGCCCGATTGTATGCTTCGGTGTACGAGGACGGTGGTACTACTTTCATCTTTCGCCGAAGTGAGGGAATCAGTCCCTCAATGAACCATCTTTTCTTTAAACCATCGGCTGGCTGTGCCTCCAGCTTCCCGATCAAGTCTTTCAACCTCCTCTTGTAGGTCCGTACGTTCTCGTGCTTGCCTTGTTTGGTATGATAGATTTCTGTGACGATCTCACTATCGTCCCGCAGGAGTTTGAACTCTGCTTCAAAATTTTGCTTCAGGACCCTCCATGTGGCTCTCTGCGCTTGGTCCAATTCCGAGTACCAATCAATGGCACTGTCTCTGAGTGTTGTTGGAAATGCTTTCAGCCACTGGTCGGGGTCATCCTGCCCGCTGGCTATCCAGATAGTCTCGCATGTCTTGCAATGCCGTACGGGATCCTCAGAGCCATTCCCCATGAATTTCGGCAACTTTTGCCGATCCTGGTGAGCCATCTTTACCGGTTGACCTCCTTGTTGACCTCCTTGTGTTTTGGACCCGATTAGACTAGTGGATTCCTCGCTACGTCCCTGTGCGTCACCAGCACTCTCGGCCACGTACGAGTCACTGCCACGTCCTCCGTCAGCGTCCGTAACACCATGGGTCTCCTTAGGATCCCGCCGATGCTCTCTCTGCCCTGGGGTCTTAAGCTCTGGCCTTCCCCTCCTTAACTCTGCGTCGTCGTCCGAGAGTGACAACTCTCGAAATCGTCTGATGCTATTATTCAATTCATCTTCCTTTTCATAGAGATTATATTTTCCTGTATGTGGAGTGCTGAAAGGGTCTTCGTCCCTTCCGTCTATCAAACTGTAGTGTGCTCGTTCAATGGATGTGTCTATTCTTTGCAAATTTTCATATGTTCTTTTTATGCTCTGATTGATTTCAATTAAGTCCTCATCTAATTCCTTACTGACTTGCCTTAGTCGTCTTCGCCGACTTTCCTGCTCTTGTAGCCTGAGTGATCGCCGAACTTGTTCTTCCGAAGTCCCGTGCCCGTCAAGTACTCTATTCTTGTCTTTGTTCGGCCGTACGGGCATTTAGTTGTTCAAGCGATCATTGCTGATTGCCGGAAGTACGACGCCGGCTAGTATCGCGTTCTTCCTCTTCACGTTTGTTTCGGTCTTCACAGCGTTGCACAATTTGCTGCCTTCGGCGCTCGCGGGCTTCTTCCTCTCGCAAGTCTTGCAGAATAATGAAATGGCGGGCCAGCAACCTGGGCATCGAGTGGTTCACGATATCATAGTAAAATGCCAGAAACTTTATTCATTCTCAGGAATATCATGTACAAAGAGTATCACAATGCTTACAGTATAACCATCGGCAACAAAACTCATTCATTATTCATAACTCATCCCGACTACATCCACCCGACTACATATAACGCTCGGCGGTGGTTAGACAACCAACCGACACGACGTTTCATAACACATTACATTAACATTAATCTAAACATATTTTCCCGAAAGTACATGACATTACATGACATTATTATTCTTTACTAACTATTGTTTTATTTGACAATTGGCCTACTACGACCGAGGCCGACTACGGCCGACAACAAAGTAAAATATCCGACTAACAGCTTTCAGTCATCCTCTTTCATGCAAAACACCATTCATAATGTTGTAAAGTGTGCATAACTACAAAACTTATTCATAGCTTTAGGTTTTAGGAGTAATGTTAGATTGCAACAAGTTTCCCGTACTAATTTGAAGAGAGGTTTTCCTTGTGTGCTGTTCCACCTTGTATTGTCTCATAAGAGACAAATTAAAATGCTACCACGTAAAATACGCCTGATTTGAAAAAATGCTTCCTCGAATTTGGATGGCTTCTCTTCTTAGATTCTATTGGAATTACCCTCTGTCATAGTGCTATAGGTTTGTGGGTCAAATAAGGGATGATTCTAAACTTTGATACCATTGTCATAAACTATCCCTTAACCTTGATGTTGTACAAATTAAATGGAATACAGTATTTAGAGTTCCTGGACTCCAAATGTTAAAGAAAATCCATAAGAGATTTAGGAAAGCTCTTTCAAATGCTCTAAATGAAATTGCAAATGCAATCATTCAAGAACAGCTATTCAGATCAGCAAATAATACGCTACAATTAGCACAAATATGGAGGAGGGACAAATGCTCCCTTGATGCTAACCTGGAAAATGTTCCAAGGTATGCCATGTTGGTAAAATTTATTGAGTAAGTAAACTTTAGGACAAGTGACTGTCATAAATGTTTTGATGTTATCCCTCAGTGAGGTAAAACAAATTATTTAATTGCATTTGTATTCCAGAGGATGAAATGAGACTATAAAATCTCTGCCCTTAAGAATAAAATCATTCACTTCTTGACTTCAAACATTACTCTCACAAGGCCATAGCAGAACAATTTTTTAAGTTGAGGATTATCTAGCTCTAGCTGACTTAATAAGAGAAATGATAAATATCAATGTTGACATCATGTAGGAATGGGAAAATAAAAGAAACAATATGTATATTAAAGATAAAAAATTTACATTAGTTCATGTTGGTCACAAGTTCCACCCAAGTGGTATCTTTGCCTTGTCTTGGTACAAACAACCTCTTAAGATAAATGTAATAACATTAGTGATGGGATTTCGTCAATGTCGTTTTGCTTTATCATAATAGGATTTCTTAAAGAAGATGCTGTAGAAATGCATATGAATGATCATCAGCTTCTCACAATTCCTGAGTTTCTGCCTTCAACAAATTCTAAGATAAATTTCCATAATTCTAGCAATCTCTTAGATTCCAAATATTGCATTTTTCTGGCATTATTGTTATGAATAGTCATTCCATTAAAGCTTCTTCAATCCTCCATTGCACTTTTCAATAAAGAACAAAAGATACATGAGGCACAAATGAGAAACATTCTAATCATGTCAATATAGGTTTTCTGTAAAGCAGTTGCAATCAAAATCAAGATAGTTGGAAAAGACATCTACAGATTACCTCAGAAAACTTGGTAGACAAAACATTGCGAACAGTTTTCTCAGTTTCCAGTTGTTGTGTAGAAGTCATAAGTGAATTATTTTCCTTTTTCTCTTCTTTGATGTTATTTCTCACACCTTGTCTAGCAAGACAATTTTCTAAATGTAAAGGATCTGCATCAAGAGGAAAACCAGCAGATGACAAAACATTTTAGTGCCAAAATACTGAAAATGATACTGGAAGTGTTGTGCTAGTAAGCTACATTAAACATTGACCATACAAACTCCTTTACAAAAAACAATTAGTTGGTTTGTCAAGATCAATGTAGAAAGATAATTGAACCAGAAGATTCATTTTCTAACTCATTTCCTGAAGATTAATAGATGGATCTTATAATTATCCTCTTCCCAATCAAATAACTCAATGAACATTGAATTGCATTAGAAGTTCAAATCTTAAAATCTCAACTTAAATGTGTCGCAGATGCATCATGGGTTTATGATACCCAATTTATTTTGGCATATATTACATTTGCAAGTTGCAACAGGGCATTCTCCAAGTGAATTTGTAAATGGTTTTTTTTGCTGCTAATTCCTGTTTTGCTGGACTTCCAGCATCCAATTATTCTATCAACTTTACCACATTTATCAACCTATTTAAACAACATATTACAATCATGGTACTTCACCATTAATATCTAATATCTATGTGCAATAAGACTGTAGCTATCTGTAAAAGAAGATGAAGAAATTAAGGAGCTATAATTAAATGAGCTCTATGAATACCTTATACAAATGGATGGCCGATTTGTATTGATGTGAATAGAATGCACTATCCTTACAAATATGATAACTTTGATCAACCTTTACAACAAAAAACTAAAGAGTTTTTAGCTATTATACCAAGAAAATGAAATGGGGTTTGGGATTGTGTATGGGTAGGTATAGAAGTCATCCTAAATAAATAAAAATAACCTTAATAAAATGTTTTGTGCAGAATCGGATTATTTTCTTTTAAATCAGACAAAATGCTACCAAAACAAAAATACTATCATAGGTTTAGAAGGCTACGGTGTATGTTATGTCAGTTAGAGGTGGATTACATTGGTTAGGATTAGATTGCTTTTTAGCTTTTTCATTTACACTCACTCATGGCCATGGGTTCTCCATTGCACAATGTTTTCCCCATGGAAATGTCATGTATATGTTGGATTAGTTGTCATTGATGCCAAAGGATATCAAAGGCCAAAGACCACTAATCGCAATATTCCAAGGGCAGATTTTTTCTTCACAAGGCAGCAATGAAACTAAATTAAAATTATATTTATTAATGTAGCCATTGTGATTTAAAAAAAATAATAATAAAATTATTTTTAAATTATATAGCGGCATCCCGCTTGGGAAATAAAAAGTAAATTAAGAAGAGCAGAAGATTAAAATAAGAAAAAGATGAAAATAAGAAAAAAACACAAAAATAAGAAAAAGACAAAAAAAGACATTCCTAAAAGCAGCAATTATTCCAAATTAAAGGCAGCGATTCAAATTTCAGAAGGCATCAATTATTAATTAATAAGTAGTAATTCGTATTAAAAAAAAAAAAGAGGCAGCGATTCGTAAAGCAAGAATAAGAGTTTGTTAAAGGCATAACTAAAAAGAAATAACAAAAGGCAGCGGTCACTTTCATAAAGAAAAGACAAGTCATATAAGACAAAATTTGTCTTAATCAAAAAGTGATTGAAGATATGTTAAGAGCAGCAGACATTTAACGAAGGCAGCAATTAATTTAAGAAAGGTTACTAACATAAGGTAATGTCTTTTTAAAAAGAGTTATCTCTTTTCATGGAGACATAAGGGTATAAAAAGAAATAAGTTTTTGAGGAGGTGTGTGTTGTGGAATGAATAAGGATAACAAATAAAACATATACACCAGATTGAAGAGCAATTTATGAGAAGATCATTTGGAGATTTATGAGGAGAATATAAGAAGATTATGTGCACATTAAAGGAGGAGAATGTGAGAAGTTGTATGGCAGATTTATAAGAAGTTTCATGTGGAGATTGTAATCATTTTGTGGCAGATTTATGATCAGTTTATAACAGATTTAAGAAGGGAATTATAGCAGATTAAAGAAGAGAGTTATAGCAAAATTTGTGAAGACAATTTGAATGAGGGGTTGGTGCCTCTAGTGGGTTGGTGCTCACAAATTGAATGAGGGGTTGGTGCCTCTAGTGGGTTGTAATAACCCTAGCCCAAGTTTGGTGGTTTTACGTTCTTATTCGTTAAGCGTTGACAATGTAAACATGTTGTCAACAAATCACAAGATTGTACTATGTATATTAGGACATCAAGTTATGGCAATGTAGAGTAACTCTAATTGTTGATTATGCTAGTCGGTAGTGTATGAATTATGATAGCAACAATAATAACAATGTTCTAATGCAATTTCTATAAATGAAATTTGAATTGATAATTAGTCCCAGAATGATAGTTTGATAATGAAATACAACTACTGTCCCTATTTGATGAATATAATATCACACAGTTGATTATGACATAGATTAGAGCATCAATATGACTGCTGTTTCAGATTTGATCCTTCACGAACGTGCGAGTAATGGCTAAGAGAATGATGCCTCTTCGCTGTCTCAGATTATGTCAATGTGTGTTGTACCCCAAATTAAAATTTTTGCTACACTTAGGCATTTTGAAGAAATGGTTAAAAGTCTTGTTAAAATTGTCAAAAAAATTCAAA
The DNA here is from genome assembly GCA_007258455.2 of Sequoia sempervirens. Lineage (NCBI taxonomy): Eukaryota > Viridiplantae > Streptophyta > Pinopsida > Cupressales > Cupressaceae > Sequoia > Sequoia sempervirens. Next base: position 8,612 of record VDFB02350722.1, read on the forward strand.
ATTGGGGTTTGCATGTCTTGCATGAGGGGCAAAAATTTGAAATTTTCAAAATATGACGATCTGGGTCTGTTTGGAGCGACCAAGTCTTCAAAACCCAGATCTCAATTTTTCGACCCTAAATTTTAAAAAAAATTCTATTTTTGGAAACTTTCTAAAAATAGAACTTTTTCTGGGATTTTTTGGGTTTCTTTTGAAACGAATACTGGCAAAATTTTCTAAAAATAGAAAGTTTGGCTTCTAGGGTTCAAACTGATTTTGATTGGTCGAAAATACTTCCTCATCAGGCTGGTGCAATCATAATCACAAAAAGATTAGTTTTTCCCTAGTGGGTCTATTTTTCTTTTTCAGGAGCTCCAAGGCCATTAATGGAGGCCAGTTAGCTGCCAGGTGTTAGATTCAAACACTCAAGCACTGAACAAAAAATGAGAAATGATGAACGTGCGCGCAAATCATTAGAAGATCAGAAAGAAAGTGTAAAAGTTGAAAATCCCCAAAAAAGACCAAGTCTGGAAGCCGTGGGCGCCCCAGGTAGCTAGGGGCGCCAAGAGTTTTGAGGTCCTAAAATCAGTTTTCAGAAAAGACCATCTCTAGAAGACCCTCCTCAGAATTCATCAAGCTATTCAGCAAATCTAATAGTCAGACAATCAGGTCAATCTAGCTCCCAAGATCTCAAAATCCTCTAAAAATGAGAAAACAAGCCAAAAATTGGAAAATATGAAAAAATGACTACCTCTGGTGATCATGGGAGCCCCAGGTAGCCAGGGGCACCTAGCATTTTGAAGGGTCAGATGAAGCTTTTATGAAAAGTTGCCTCCAGGACAACCTCGCCTGATTTGACTAGGCTCCACAATGAGATCCTCTGACAGTACACAGGATTCACCGAGCACTCTGAAATCAAAGATCAAACCAAGGGTAAAATCAAGCAAAAATTGAAAATGGTGAAGAAAATGGCTAAGTATGGAGAAGAATAGTGCCCTCGGAGGAGAATGGCTCCCAAGGCTCAATGCCTTAGTCATTTTTCCAAGTTTTTATCATTTAGTATTCAAACGACGTCTACGTTCGATGAACCTACTCAAGATAGACTTCGAAAGTTTTAAAACAAAAAGAAAGCAGATTTTTCTCAACCTCAACTTATTGAAGAGAGCTTTTGTCTTCCATTATTCATTTTTGAAGGTTGGCGTCAAGAGCAAGAAGATTTCCCTTTTCTCTCAACGAAGATTTGAAGACCCAAATGACATGCTTTTTCAGTGTTCTTCGTGGTTTCGAGATCAATAAGCAAAGAGGAATGCTTTTTCAGGCTCCAAACTTCTAGGGCGTTGCTTTTTCAAAACAACCACTCAACTTTTTCCATTTCTGATCACATGGGTCTCTTCGCTTTTTCATCCTCTTCAACATTGGGAAATTTTTCCTCCTTCTAGAAACTGCTTTTTGGCCGCTTTTTCAGGATGGATTTAGCCTTTTCAGTTTCTCAACATCTGGGTTTCTCTGGAACATGATTTTCTAAAAAACCTAGGTCTCAGCTTTTTTTGGAGAAATTGCTTTTTCAAGACAGATCAACATTCTATTTTCAGCAGCATTCTTCACTTAAAAATCAAGAAACAAATCAGCTTTTTGGAAGATGTGGACGAGATTTAAAGCAACAGTCATCTAGAAGTTTTAATCATGAAATATACCCCTTAATTTTTTCCTTTGAATTCTCGATGTTTCCACAACACAAACCAGCACTACACCAAATGTTAGTTTTAGATCCCAAAAGATATCCAACTTGAAAGTAACCTTCACCAAGAAAGTTCACCAAGATCCTATTGAAGGAAAAGTGATAGCTTATGGTGATGGGATCGTTAGCAATAATCTGAACTTGAAAAACTAAGCTGGAAGTAAATGATAAAACTCAACGCCAAGAATGTGCACACAAGATCCCTTTGAAGGCGAGGTGCTAACATATGGCGGAGTAAGAATTACAAAACTAAAATAATTAGGCGGTGAACCAGCCATGAAAGAATTCCGCACTTCCACTAAATCAGTGGGGGTAAAGAGATTACAAAACAAACTAATTCATCCGCTGCGGCAAGCATCCACTCGTGAGTGGGAATTCACCACTTTTCCGTGGGTACAAATGAGAGAATTAACAAGTTCTTTTTCCACATTGGCGGTAAACCATCCAGGGGTTACAAATGTGATAATTAAACAGAAATAAAGCAGTAATAAATGGACTGAAATAGTACTATTGTTATCAGCCTTACAATGTAGAGAACTACTGCAAATTACAAGTGTTTTCAACAGAATCAAAGTACAATTGATAGAAGATGGTCTCTCTCTATGATACCCTTCTGAATTATTGAAAATCAAACCAAAATCTGAACCTTAAGCAATCTGATTTTTCAAACCAGCAAACTGAAAATAAACAACCAGCAAACAGAAATTCAATCAAATGCTCACAACTTCATCAGCATACCTCCGAATGGAATGAAATGAAATGGAAAGGCTCTTTGGAGGATAGGCGCCTAAGTTGCAACACTGAAACTGCATCAAATTCCCTTCAATTATTTGGCACAAACTTCAATGCTCTACTGAATAATACAGCCTGGCTGCGAGGGCCGATTTTGCATTATAAAATTAAATACTTTGAATTAAATTCTGGTCCTTTGTGGGAAGGGGCGCCCATGTACTAGGAATCAATTTCTTCAATACCTAGAAGCACATAACAATCATACAAAAAGTTGTTAATGAAAACCTCCTTCAGCCATGATATGACCAGCAAACACAATTCTGAAAATTATTATCAAAAACTACAAAATCTTCAACTTTGAAGCTCAATGTGCACTTCTGGATGAAGCACACTCTCAATCCACCATCTAGGGAACCATAGTTTCAGGCCCAAAGAATGGAGTCAAATTGCTAAGCTTCCCCTTAGCCGGGTTCTAAATTCAATCCAGCAACATTTTGTTATATTTTTCCAAAGATAAATGAATGAGCAATGGCCTACTTTTATAGAATTGAAGATGACTGTTGGCTCTTCAGCTTCCATCTTTTTTCCCTCCAAAAGAGATGCCTATTTCACTTTTGAAATATTTTAATTTTTAAAACATTATATTCAACTTTCTAGGCATCCAAGACTTAAGGAGAAATATTTACTTTAGAAATATTTAAATAATTTCTCAATGAGGCGTCCACCCTCAAAGGCCACCTTTTAAAACAACTTAAAGTCATTAATACTAGGCCAAGGGGGCCAATAAGAAATTAAAACATTAATGACTTAGAATAAATCATTTTACCCAAAATGAGCCTCAAAAATGCTGAAAGCCAAATATGCTCCAAACTGCACTGCCCGAAATGGAAACTGATTTGACTGTTGATGCTACTGCCCAAGATGGCACTGCCAAAAATAGAACTTACTAAAAATAGTAAATTCTTGTTGGCATTTAAATTCGCACCTCTGGTATGCGTATTTGAAACGGACAGCTATGCACAGATAAACTGCTCTTCAAATTAGGAGGGGAAGCTCCCTCTTGCTGATGGTGTTCAAGAAAGTAAACTAAAACTAAGTTGCCTATCTTTTTGATCAGCTAGAGCACAAGGTTTATAAAACACAAACGCCGCAGCTGAGATTTTCTGATTTAAGAACTTCAACTACGACTAACTTAAACTAAAGACGTTTCTAACTTCTCAAGTAATAAGCAGAGCAAGAGAAATTAGAAATGGACAAGGATGATTCTCTGACAAAGTACTTCAATAAACTCTTTTCCAACAAACATCTACACACTTCAATGTAAGCTGAAATCGAGATCATAAAAGCATAACACAAATAACGGAAATCTGAGATTTTGGACCAAGGCAAAGGAGGCTCATGATTTTATTACTCAAACTTCTAGAACAAAGCTCACTTCTAACATGCCTGAACAAGAAATTGCAGCTAAAGAGGCTTGCAATCTTGCTCTTACACAATAGAAACAGCAATCACATTAACTCCTTGTTGGCTAAAGAGGCTCAACAATTTGCTATCACAACACAAGTGAACTGAAACTGAATAACAACTTGCTGCAATACAGGCTCGCAATTTGCTAACACAATAACCGTTAAAGAAACTAATGAGCAAAGGCTCTTATTTATAGACAAGCAGAGGAGTAGGAACCCTAAAATCTCCTTGCTTTCACAATCTAGGGCTTGCTCAGCAAGCAAGCTTTATTACTAAATCTAGAAAGAAGATAACATATAAAACCCTAGAAAGCAGAAAAAGCGGGAAATGCCAACTATTACATCTTATCTTCTTTCTATCCTCAAAGAATGGATAAGAATTGTTCCAAGAATAGAAAGAAAGCGGAAAGAAAGCTTCTAGAAGAAAGCTACTTTAAATCTCAATCATATCCGCTAAAATGCAGGAAACTAGGTCCCGGTCACGTGCATTGATACTATCTTAAGGCAATATTTTGATTCTCCAAGATCTCCTCGCCTTCTATGATCAAACTTAGAGAATCCTTCACTTCCTTGGCTGCTTTGTGAGTTATGTTCTTGAAAAACATCGTTGCCCAAAAAAGATGACTCACTAATTGATAACTTGGCGGCTCTGTAACTTTATGCTTCTGACACCTCTCTTGATTTTCAATGGAAGAATTTTGTACAACTTTTTTCTAACACTTGTCCTTTCTTTCATATCACACCTTTTCACACTCTTAAGCTGAGATGATGAAGTTTTCAGTCCATGGTGGTATTGAAAATATACTTTTCAACCTCATCCGTTTAGATAATCATGATACAACACTTGTTTGGCTCTGAATTTGATGGGAGTGTTTTCCATACTGAAAACCTTGAAGATTGCCTGTAAACTCGACTATATTCTGACAAGTTTTGCACACTTTCTAATTTTAGCATGCTGATTTTTCTTCTTCAAATGGACAAATTTTTTGGAAATTTTTCTGAGATATGGGTTTTGCTCAAAATTTCATTGCAAGACAACCCAGATTGTCCGTTTTTGAAAATCTTGAATTTTGACTGAAAAAGCAGCAAACCCTAATTTCTTCAAATTTTCACCGAAAAAGCTAGCACCTGGGTTTTGTTCAGAATAAGATTAGAAATGGACCCAGTTGATTAAATTTACAAAACCCTGATGGCTGATCGAAAAAGTAGCCAACCCTAGAATTTGAAATTTTCTTGAAAAAGCTGTGATATGGGTTTTCTTTAGAAGACCGTTTTGAGAGGACCCAGATGATCCAAATTTGCAAACCCTGAAGATTTCACTGACATGCAAATAGAAAGCAGCTGCTGCAACTTGATGAAAATTTCTTGAAAAACCTTCAGAAGAACGAGTTGAGCAGATCCAGAAGGCTGAAAATTGAAATCTTTTATCTTCTCCTTCAAAAATTTGATCTTCTAGATGAAAAAGCTTGAAAAAGCAAAGGTTTATGTTGCTGGTCTGAAAAATATGATGAAAAACCAGCAAGCTATGTTCTTGAATCTTGAAAAAATTTATTCAAACTTGCTGCTCCAACTTTCTCCCTTGAAGGCTACCTGTAAAAATAATGAAAATAACATAAAAGAAAGATGTTAAATAGACTTAGGGTTTTGTCTTTGCTTTGCTTTCTTTTGCTTGTATTTCAAAACCCTAAAATCTCTGTTCAATGTGTTTGGACGCCATCTTCCCTCACTTTGCAATTTTGAAACCTTTTGAAAATCTCAAAAAATTCTCTAAGGCATGAGAAGTTGGGCGCCCTTCTTCACCAGGGGCGCCCACTTCATCTAGTGTTAACCAAAATTTTGACATTTTCAACTTTTCATCATTTTGACCTCCTACTTTGCCTCTGATTTCCCGTTTGCAGAATGATCCGATAGGTGAGCTGAAAGATCCATCGCGGAGCCTGACTGATTCTGAGAAGATTGTTCTGGAGGCACCTCTGGCGAAAAACTTTGTTTTGACCTTCAAATTCATGGGAGCCCATTTCTTCCAGGGGCTCCGAACTTTCACAGTGTTAGCCATTTTTTCATGATTTTCAAGTTCTTCATTTCCCTTTGATCTTCTAATGAATTCTCTGTTCCCGGGGCTACGCTGATCCGATTGACTGGCTGACAAGCCCACTGGATAGCTTAGCTGAAATCAACGAGATGATCCTGGAGACTGCGTTGGTGAATTCCATCATCTTAGAGCTCAAAAGTTTGGGCGCCCTTTCTCTCCAGGGGCGCTCAACTTGACCAGACTTAGTTTATTTTACATTTTTCTGTGTTTGCTTTTGAATCTTGGTTTTTAGCCTTCGTCAGACCCTTTGTTCGGTGCTTTATATCGGGCGACTGCGAACTCCAATTGACGTGCTGAATGTCTCGTTTGAAAGTCGGATCAACCGTGAAGAAACTTCGTTAGACGCTTGCCTGAAAATTCATTCATTTAGCTCCTTGAAAACTTGAGCGCCCTTCTTCAACTGGGGCGCCCATTCTTCCCAGACTTAACCATTTTTCACAATTTTCAACTACAAGTTTGAAACCTTCACTCTGAACCTTTGTCTTTGATTTGAATTTGCCGGAATACGACCAGTTGAAAATGCTGACGAAGACAGGCATCGTGAAGCTGGGCGGAATCTGAAAAGATTGAGCATACTTTTGGATCATGGCTGTTGAATTTACCCCTCCAAAAGGTTGGGCGCCCTTCTTCAACAGGGGCGCCCAGAATTTCAACACAGTCAATTTTGTAATCTTTTCCAAAATCTTCATGTTGATTTCAATTTGAAACCTTCCGTTCGGCGCTGAATTCCGAATGATTGAATGATCTGATAACTGCACCGCTGAATCCACTGCGAAGCTGACAGAAAAGTGAGGAAGTTTGACTGGAGGCTTGAAACCCTAAAACTGACATTTGATGCCCTAAAAAGGTGGGCGCCTTTCTTCAACAGGGGCTCCCAAATTCAGCAGTGTTAGAAAATTTTCATGACTTTTCAACTTTCTTCCTTGTTCCTCGTGCATGTTCATCTTTTCACCCTCTGCTGGAAATTTAAGTGCTGAAACTGACGCCTGGCAGTCGGATGACCTCCATTGATGATCTCAGAGCTCCAGATATGCTTCTGAAAAGCAGAATAGACCCAGTAGGGAAAAACTGATTATTTTGAGATTCCGACTGAACCAGCCTGATATGGACATATTTTGAACCAATCAAAATCAGTTTGGACCCTGGCAGACAAACTTTCTATTTTTAGAAAGTTTTGCCAGTATCCATTTCCCAAGAAACCCAAAAAACCCAGAAAACGTTACTAATTTTAGAAAATTTCTAAAAATAGCAATTTTCCTAAATTTTAGGGATGAAAAACTGAGATCTGGGTTTTGTAGGTTAAGCTGCTCTGAGCAGACCCAGATCGTTAGATTTTGACAATTTTGAGTTTTAACCCCTCATGCAAGACTTGCACACCCAAATTTTGACCTTTTTGATTGATTTGACAAGACCTTTACTCATTTCTTCAAAATATCTAAGTGTAACAAAAATTTTAATTTTGGGGTACAACAATTCTGAAAATATGTCCAATACCTTTGCAAAACATACCACTGCGAAGCTCTCTGAAAACCCAAAAAAATCCACCAGACATGCATCAGAAACTCTAACATGCAAGCCATCAAAAAAGCTTCAGAGCCCCTATAAAATAGGAAACCCTAATTTAACCTTTGATGAGCCTACAAGCTTCTGGAAATAGGCTATCAATCACCGAAGGGCAAATAGCTAAAATGGGGACATTACAATGAATAGTCGACCAGAGTTTAATAGCGCTTTGTATTATTTCTGCGATGGAGCAAAATAGTAATAGCGATGATATCCGAATAGAGGCCTGATAATAATAGCAACCACAAAATGAGAGCAAGAGAAATTCAATAGAATTATATGTCGATCTGGCCTGATCAATGAATATAGTCAACCCAATAGATATATATATTTCCACAAAAATTCAATATTCAGAAGATATCCTCAAAAATAATCATCCATCAAACTAGGTTAGCCTCCTCATAACTCCTCCATTTGTAATTGGAAGATTAGTTTACTTATTAAATTATTACCTTACCTTTAGGTAATAAATTATTATTATCTATTTCTCCTTTTAATGTTACTTTCTCCATATCAAAAATAAGGGACATTAGATGGGTTGGTGCTCACAAATAGAATGAGGGGTTGGTGCCTCTAGAATTTGTAAAAAGAATTTTAATAAAAGCAATATTTTTGCCATGGTTTTCTCTTGCAAGGGTTTCCACGTAAATTGTGTTGTTATTGTGTTACTCATTATTTGATTAATATGTGCTAAATTTGATTAAATATTAAAGTGATTAATTAAGTTTAAAAGAAAAATAATATTGTTATACTGAGTCACCACTCCCAGCCTCTCTTAGCATAACCGCGTGCTCATCAAGATAGTACTCAGAATGTGCACATGGCTTAGGAATTTGTTGTGGCTGATATAAGAGCTTAAGTTCCTATTAAAGAGGCTATTTTTCCTCTAGGATTTGGTAGGGAAGTTGATTTATACTTCATCATATCTGATTTGCATATGCCAAATGTGTCGGTTGAGTATGTTGCACCAATAGAGCAAGTGGCATCATGGTACTTTAAGGGATTTAATGGACTATGAGATGCACATATTGAATGTTATTTTCAGACCACAGAAAAATGTCAATAAGGTAAATGAATCTCTAATTTGATGTTGGTTATTCTTCTTCTTTTGTCACTAGGATTGTCGGTAAGCCTTCTTATATACAAGCACAAGGAAAGTCAAAGTGGGAGATAACAATAAAGGCTGTGTATGATGGTTTCCTGTGAAACAAAAGTTTTTTGAGTCAACCAGAAAGTGAAATAAAATTTTGGGCGTGAGATCCCCATGTAGAATTCACATGGGGATTGCTTTCCCATGTACTTTTTATAATATAATAAAATTGATGGAAGATAAGTAGCTAGACAAATATAAAGTGAGACTTGTAGAAAAATGGTTTTCTCAATAGAAAGAGCTAGATTATGAAGGAATTTTGCACAACACAATTAGAAGGTGTGACTGAAGCCACGAGTTTGAGCTGAATGGTGAAAAACAACCATTAAGTAGAGTGTTAGTATAAACTTTTGTTAATTGTAAATATTAGATTAGATGTCAAAATAAAGTTGTGAAAATGTTACTAGCATCAATCGATTCATTTGGAGGCAAAAAAGTCATTGTAAATAGTTAAAGAGATGTGGTATGAATGTGAAAAGTAGAATTTGAAACATCATGCCTAAGCTGATATAAGTATGAAATGCATTGGCAACTTTCTCATTCAGTTAATTAAATCTTACCACAATTTTGGGAATGCAACTCTTGTCTTCAATATTTTATTATTGTAATATTCCAAATGAAAATTTTTAGATTCTTTCTAATTGTTACAAAAAAAAGTTTGTTGCTTTCGACAAGTGAAGAGTTTAACAAAAAAGTTGCAGCTAAGTTGCTGGTCCTAGTATGGGGACGGGTTCAAGTTCATAATTTATTATTCTATACTAAGTTGCCAAATCAGAATCATGGATAGGTACAAGAACATGGATACGATACATTGGTACAACATTTTTTGGGGGGGTCTAGGTATGTTTTGGGTATGTTTGTACAAAAAAAGATATAAATCATAAAAATTTATATTTATATATTTACATTCTAAAAACAAAAGTATAATTTAAAATGCTGCATATGCTAAACAAAACTATTTTAAATACTTAAAATTTTGAAATATAGTCTGCTAATATATTTAAAATAATATTTATACATTGAATAATAATATTAAATATATATAAATTATAAATATTTATAACAATATATCTTATAGTAATATGTCTATAAACCATGGTTGTCAAGAGATGCGTCTCCTGCCCCCAGAGAAGCATCTCAGAGATTGGTACGTGTCTTCCGTATTGGAGACGTACCCGAAGATGCCTCCCTTCACAGGAAATGCACGTAGAAGTCTCCCCGAGTATCCTGAAGTCTCCCATGGTGAAAATGGCATCTCCTATGAAAGAAAAAAAACTAAAAACATTAAAACTAAAAAAAATAAAGGTTGCACTATGAAGTATGAACTCTTTGACTCTTTGACACAATGACATTTGTGTATTTAAACTTTAAAGTTAATGTACATTGTTAAAATTTACTACTGCTCTTGTTTTGAAAGTTCAATGTCATGATATTTTCTATAAATTATTAATTTTTATTTATATTAAAAAAAGATGGTGTCTCCAAGTACCCCCATCTCCTACTTTCAAAAAAAGTTGTATTGGTACCAGTACCAATCTCCCGTACCAGTACCAGTACTAGTCTCCCATACCAGTACCAGTACCAGTCTCTTGGAAACTATGCTATAAACATATTAAAAAGTAGTTCCCTTTAGAGCAAACACAATAAAGGAAAGTTGTATGGATGTTGATTGTTACTTTTCAAAACAATTAATTTCATCAACTACAAATGCAAGATCTAGCAATTAAGTACACAATAAGAACACACGATTTACATGGAAACCCTTTCAGGAGAAAACCACAGCACAACATTGCTTATATTTATTATATGTATATAAATTCCTTCTTCTTCTTGTAGGCTCCAACCTATTGGAGGCTTCAATCCCCACACAAACTGAACTCCAACCCAACAAGAGGCTTCAACCTCTATTTGATAGGCTCAAACCTATTGGAGGCTCCAACCCCCACACAAACTGAGCTCCAATCCAGCAAGAAGCTCCAGCCTCTATTTATCCTTCAATGGCTGATATAGTATGCTTCTTCACAAGATCTTCCTCTCGTAAATCTGATTACAAACTCACATAGTATCCCTCTTCCAAATCTGATTACAAACTGTCATGTCCCCATCCTAGTCAGCACAGCTGGTGACGAGGTTAGCCTATCATTTGATCCTCGTAGGCTGACAGGAATGTTCAGAGGATCCCTTTTGGCAGTTGCTCAGTGTTGGTTAGCTCCAGAAGTGCAGTGTGTCAGGATGGGCTTTCGCAGAATCTTCCAGAGAGCTTTTTCAGAGAACTTTCTATTTTTAGAAAGTTAGGTCAGACGGAAGCTGCTATTTCGGGCAGGCACACCTGGTGCAGTGATTTAGCTCAGATTCGACCCGGTTCAGTAATTGTTTGATTTGACGGAGAAATAAGGAGTAATCACTGAGTTATTAAATATTTAATAATTTGACTTTATTATAAAGTCACTTTATTGAAATATTAAAATATTTAATTATTTGGCTAAGTTATAAAGTATTTAATTATACTTTATATTATATTATTAAAATGTGATTTAATGAGTATTTAATGCTCATTAAAAAGGGACGCCAATAATTAAATAAATTCTCCTAAGTCCAAAGTGAAAATTAAATCATTAATTTAAATGATTATTTTAATGGAGAATTAGGTCGAACTTTTCAAAGAAGGATATATTGTTCTTCCCAAGGCAAAATCGAACTATCAAGTTTATTATTCAATTTTGTCTACTGAGCATCTGAGCTTTGGAGTTTGCAAACCCTAGGGTTTCTGGCAGACGATCGTTTCTGGAGAACGAAAACTCTTCAGGAATCAGGCAGACTGAGGCTGTGAAATATCAGTTGAAGCTAGCACTTGGTGATTTCACCCAGAAGTCACAGATTGAGCTTAACCAGTTATTTGTCAGAGATTTACAGAGGATATCATCTTCTCTTTGGGCGATTCCATTCACCACCACTCATCTGTGATTTGGCACAAATTTCAAGGAAGCCGTACCACTTATTAATTGCTGCAGACTGGCCGTACTTTCTGTACCTTTCTGGCCGTACTTCCACATCTTCAGAGGAACGCCTGTATTCTTCAGTTTCTGGTGTTTGCTCTCTGGGCGCCTTGGGCCACTGGAGATTATTGCATTGGTTTTTGAGCTGGAAGATTCCTCATTAATTCTGGCCGTACTATTCTTTATTGCTGCAGCCGCCATTACAGAAAATCAGGTTTTTCATCAATAAATTTATTGTAATTCATTTATAGCTCCGTATTCATCATTGTAATTGTTCTAGAATTGAAATAAATGAAACGCCTATCTCTTCTGAACAATTTTTATACTTTCCAAGCTTGTATGAATTCTTTATGAATTTATTAGCATTTAAAAGAGAAATCGCAGCATTTACATTTTTGCATGAAAACCTCAAAAACACAAAAAAATTGAAAACTTGCAAAAAAACAAACAAATATCAGTTAGGGTTTGAATCGAGAACCACCAGGGTTCTGACAGTGGTATCAGAGCACAGATCTCCTGCCATCCTGTGCTTTTTCAGTGCTTTTTCAGAATACAGTGTGCTTTTTAGCGCTTTTTCATGAACAGAGATACCATTCACTACATTAAAGGTGTAGGGACAGGCAAAGACGAGGATTGGACAGGTCCACCTATCCCAGAAGGTCAGACAGTGTCAGGGGTGCTTGGTATTCACAGATCCAGTTCTGACGGTAGTGAAAACAGTGTTGCAACCCTAATGGCAGAACGTGAGACTTCCTCAGAGACTCGCAAGGATCCAGGGAAGGCGCATGCAGAGGGTGATATTACCGAGGAGGAGTTTAGACGGAGGCACGATAATATGATGGATATGATGTCTCAGCTGATGGGTACCATTAGACAGTGTACGCCCACACAACCACATTCCAGATTGGACAGACGAGTGGGACTGCACCAGTGGATCAGCCATTGGCATCCGTACCTAGACAGCCGTCACCGATCTACCAGGAGCGTAGGCCAGGTCAGCCTACTTTCTTACCTAGGAGACTCCACCTCAGACTCCGGGGGCAGAGCAGCAGGGGCAGCATCAGGAGTTTCAGCCACATAATGGCATGTCAGTGGCAGACTTGACGAGATTTCACAGTGAGTACATGTCACTAGCACCTGAGATCCGGCAGGCACTTACATTTCATGAGTTTATAGATGTTTATAAACCCAGAGGAGGAGGCAGATTTGACCGTAGACCCCCTCAGTATTAGCAGCCGCAGCCACAGGTGAACAGGGATTTGCAGTTTGCGGTGAGCAAGATTACATTGCCATATTTTGATGGGTCTGAAAAGACATCAGCGAGGTCTTGGGTCCAGAAATTGGACAATTACTTGTCACTTAGGCCTATGCAGGAGGATGAGGCAATTAAATTTGCTACTTTACATCTTGACGGAGTAGCACACGATTGGTGGCACCATGGCATGTACACGCTAGGCCATCATGCGGTCAATACCTATCAGGAGTTCACCAACAGACTGATAGAGAGATTTGATAAGAAGGATCCGGAACTGTATTTCAGAGAATTGGCTCAGCTCAGACAGACAGGCAGTTTGGACTCATACATTGGTGAGTTTCAGAGAGTGGCAGTCATGGTCACGGGAATTTCAGAGCGGAGACTTATCATACTTTTCGTTGAGGGTTTGACAGAACCCATGAGAGGTTGGGTTAAGGCTTTTGACCCAACTACACTTCAGGAGGCCATGCGGAAGGCGAGAAGCATGGAGCTTGCAGCACCTCGCAGCAAGTTCAATTCAGGGTCAACTCCATACACGAGACCCAACAGGCCTTTCGATAGAAACAATGACAGAAATAAACCCTTTGACAGGAGGAAGGATCAACAGGATCCGAAGAGACAGAATGCACCACCGTTTGACAGGGAAACGTTGAATGAATTACGTAAGAAAAAGTTATGTTTTTGGTGCAAGGCACCCTATGATGAAAAACACATATGCCCACTTCGTCCGAAAGTCAAAAATAACCAAATGGAGTGGTTTTATGAGGGCGAAGAGCAATCTGATCTGTCAGACCAGCAAGCTGATTCCGAGCCTTCAGATGATGAGAAGTCCGAAAATGAGGTTGAGCATGAAGGTGGAAGGAAGCTACAGGAAGCCCATCTGACTAGTCTTCAGAGAGATGGTTCATTTCGACTTCGTGGGCTCTTAGCGGGTCAGAAAGTGATTACATTGTTGGACACAGGTGCTACTCACAATTTTATTGATGCACGTTTAGTTAAGAGGCGTGGCATCCAGACGGAGGCTTTCGAGGGTATTCGAGTCAAGGTGGCTGACGGATATACTCTCAGGTGCGACAGAAAGATTACTGATCTTCCGATGAGATTGAACAACGATGAATTCAAGACTGAATTCTATGTTGTTAATATGGGGGATACAGATGTTGTATTAGGGATGGCATGGTTGCATGATTTGGGTGAGTTCACGCTCAACCTACGGGATATGGAAATGAAATGCAAGGTTGACGGGAGACCACATGTCATCAAGGCGATTCGGGACAGTAATCTGAGGATGGTTTCATTCAGACGGATGGAGAGGCTCATTCGTCATGATATGGTTGATTGGGCGGCTGAGTGCATGTTGATGCCAGCCCAGCAGGAGCCGCAGAAGGGTGAGTACCACCCTGACATACAGATTTTGAGGACTAAACACTCCAAAGTGTTTAGTGATATTCCACCTGGTAGACCTCCAGACAGGGGTACGGAGCACATTATTGAGTTGGAGGAGGGCGCCAAGCCCGTGATGATCACTCCCTACCGACATCCGAAACGACTCAAGGATGAGATAGAGAAGACTATTAATGAGTTGTTGGCTATGGGTCATATCAGACCTAGCAAATCCCCTTTTGTTTCATCGGTTGTTTTGGTGAAGAAGAAGGATGGATCACTTCGGATGTGCATCGATTACAGGCAGCTCAACAAAAGAACCATCAAGAACAGGTACCCCATTCCGCGCATTGATGAGCTGATAGATGAGTTGCATGGTGCAGTCTTCTTTACGAAGATTGATTTGAGATCAGGGTACCATCAGATTCAGATGAGGGAGCAGGATATTGAGAAAACCGCTTTCCGGTGTCATTGCGGTCACTTCGAGTTCTTGGTTATGCCCTTCGGGTTAACCAATGCACCTGCCACCTTTCAGGCAACTATGAACAGGGTTTTTAGTGCTCAGTTGAGGAGATTTGTGTTAGTCTTTTTCAACGACATTTTGGTTTATAGCAGGTCATGGGATGAGCATCTGGCTCATTTGGATACAGTCTTGGGTATCTTAGCAGACGAGTCTTTCTATGCTAAGGAATCCAAGTGCGAGCTTGGCATGGAGGAGTTATTATATCTAGGGCACATCATCAGTGCCAAGGGAGTGAGTATGGACCCTGAAAAGGTCCGAGCGATTGTTGGCCAGCGGTACACGAGAACCTTACATTTCGGAGGTTTCATTGGGTTATTGCATTCTGGGAGATTTGTTAAGCGGGTTCTCCGCCTACGAACAATGAAGAAGGGGGGCTTTTCGGTGGTCCTGACGAAGTGCTTTGGCGGAGTTAAAGGTGATCATGACTTCGCGCCTCGGTGTTAGCATTGCGACTTTTTGAAGTCATTTGATTTATTACGTGATGCATGTCGGGGAGAGGGCATTAGTGCGTTTTGATCACGAGGAGATCATCAGGTGCGGTGAGGCGAGGCTTCGAGGGAATACGAAACATAGCATTTACGACAAGGAGATGTTAGCCATTATGCATGCATTGGCTAAGTTTAGGCAGTACTTGGTAGGCAGCAAATTCAGTATTCGTACAGATCATAACAGCCTAAAACATTTCCTTGGACAGCGAGACTTGAACGAGAGGCAGCAGAAATGGGTCAGTAAACTGCAGTCATATGACTTCGACATTACTTTCATTAAGGGGAAGCAGAATATAGTAGCTGACGCCTTGTCTCGTAGACCCCAGTTGAATGCCTTAGCACAGATTACAGAGGATTGGAGGCATCGGATCATTGCAGAGTATGCTAAGAACCCATGGGCTTCTAGCATCGTTGACAGGACAGAGCAGGACGACAGGTATACAGTAGTAGATGACTTGATCATTTACAAGGGGCGGATTCTTTTGGTTCCTGACTCTGAGTTACGGACTACAGTTTTGAGAGCCTTTCACGACATTCCTATGGCGGGCCATCCTGGATACTACAAGACTTACAAAATGGTTCGGGAGCGGTTTACTTGGAAAGGGCTGAAAACTGATGTTTTGCAGTATGTCCGTGAGTGTTCTGTGTGCCAACAGAACAAGCAGGAACACACTTATCCTGCTGGATTACTCCAGCCACTTCCGATACCTGACAGGAAGTGGGAGTGTTTATCTATGGACTTTATCACGGGTTTGCCGAAAGCCCAGGGTAAAGATTGCATTTATGTAGTGGTCGATCGGTTGACTAAGTATGCCCACTTTTTCCCGATTACGACTACTTTCACAGCATCGCAGACTGCAGAGTTGTTCTTCAGAGAGGTTTTCCGATTGCATGGATTGCCTCGGACGATAGTCAGCGATAGAGACAGCCGGTTCATGAGCAACTTTTGGCAGGAGTTGTTCCGACTTTGTGGGACCGAGCTGACACCGAGTA